>CAKAOJ020000601.1:82500-98099 GCA_916701645.2 Sebastolobus alascanus | reverse complement strand
TTTTCGAAACATTTCTAATAACTTTTTGACAAATTTTTTTACGAATATTTTTTCGAAAATTTTAATTTTTGAAAAAGTCATACTATAGCATGTCGAAAATATTCGAAAAAAAAATGTCATAGTTAAAATTTCGAAATTTTCATAAAAAAGGCATATATATTGTTTTTAATTTGGGGGGAAAAAAACTAGTTTTTTTTCCCAAATTTTTTAATAAACAACTATACTATGTTTTTTTAAAAATTTCGAATTTTAAATAAATTTTTTTTAAAAACCAAATTTTTAATGAAAAATATACTATCCCTTTTTCGAAAATTTTCGAAAAAAATGCATTTTTTAGAATATTTCGAAAATTTTAATAAAAAAAGGGCATATATAGCTGTGAAATTTGGTAAAAAAATTAAAGTTAAAATTTCGAAAATTTTCATGAAGGCATATATACTTGATTTTTGAAGGGAAAAAAACTAGTTTTTTTTCAAAATTTTCGAAAAATATACTATCCCTTTTTCGAAAATTTTCGAAAAAAATGCATTTTTTAAAATTTTTCGAAAATTTTCATAAAAAAAGGGCATATATAGCCTTTTTTTGGGGGGGAAAAAAATTCTTTTAAAAAAAATTTTTCATAAGTATATAATTGTTAAAAATTTTTATGAAAAAAGGCCAAAATTTTAATCGCGATTAATTTTGAAAAAAAACTAGTTTTTTAAAATTTTTTCGAAAATTTTCATGAAAAAAGTCATACTATAGCATGTCGAAAATATTCGTAAAAAAATGTCATAGTATAGAATGTCGAAAATTTTCATGAAAAAAGGCGTAGTATAGTCTGTCGATTAATTTGGTGGAAAAAAAACTCAGTTTAAAATTTCGAAAATTTTCATGAAGTCATACTATACTATGACTTTTTTGAAAATTGACGAAATTTTAAAATGTTTTTTTTTTCCACCAAATTAATCGACAGACTATACTATTCTTTTTTCATGAAAATTTTCGACATTCTATACTATGACATTTTTTCACGAATATTTTCGAAAATTTTAATGAAAAAAGTCATACTATAGCATGTCGAAAATATTCGTAAAAAAATGTCATAGTATAGAATGTCGAAAATTTTCATGAAAAAAGGCATAGTATAGTCTGTTGATTAATTTGGTGGGAAAAAAACTCAGTTTAAAATTTCGAAATTTTCATGAAGTCATACTATACTATGACTTTTTTGAAAATTGATGAAATTTTAAACTGAGTTTTTTTTTCACCAAATTAATCGACAGACTATACTATGCCTTTTTTCATGAAAATTTTCGACATTCTATACTATGACATTTTTTTACGAATATTTTCGAAAATTTTAATGAAAAAAGTCATACTATAGCATGTCGAAAATATTCGTAAAAAAATGTCATAGTATAGAATGTCGAAAATTTTCATGAAAAAAGGCATAGTATAGTCTGTCGATTAATTTGGTGGAAAAAAAACTCAGTTTAAAATTTCGAAAATTTTCATGAAAAAAGTCATAATATAGCATGTCGAAAATATTCGTAAAAAAATGTCATAGTATAGAATGTCGAAAATGTTCATGAAAAAAGGCATAGTATAGTCTGTCGATTAATTTGGTGGAAAAAAAACTCAGTTTAAAATTTCGAAATTTTCATGAAAAAAGTCATACTATAGCATGTCGAAAATATTCGTAAAAAAATGTCATAGTATAGAATGTTGAAAATTTTCATGAAAAAAGGCATAGTATAGTCTGTCGATTAATTTGGTGGAAAAAAAACTCAGTTTAAAATTTCGAAAATTTTCATGAAGTCATACTATACTATGACTTTTTTGAAAATTGACGAAATTTTAAAATGTTTTTTTTTTCCACCAAATTAATCGACAGACTATACTATGCCTTTTTTCATGAAAATTTTCGACATTCTATACTATGACATTTTTTTACGAATATTTTCGAAAATTTTAATGAAAAAAGTCATACTATAGCATGTCGAAAATATTCGTAAAAAAATGTCATAGTATAGAATGTCGAAAATTTTCATGAAAAAGGCATAGTATAGTCTGTCGATTAATTTGGTGGAAAAAAAACTCAGTTTAAAATTTCGAAAATTTTCATGAAAAAAGTCATACTATAGCATGTCGAAAATATTCGTAAAAAAATGTCATAGTATAGAATGTCGAAAATTTTCATGAAAAAAGGCGTAGTATAGTCTGTCGATTAATTTGGTGGAAAAAAAACTCAGTTTAAAATTTCGAAAATTTTCATGAAGTCATACTATACTATGACTTTTTTGAAATTTGACGAAATTTTAAAACGTTTTTTTTTTCCACCAAATTAATCGACAGACTATACTATTTCTTTTTTCATGAAAATTTTCGACATTCTATACTATGACATTTTTTCACGAATATTTTCGAAAATTTTCATGAAAAAAGTCATACTATAGCATGTCGAATATTTTCGAAAATTTTCATGAAAAAAGTCATACTATAGCATGTCGAAAATATTCGTAAAAAAATGTCATAGTATAGAATGTCGAAAATTTTCATGAAAAAAGGCATAGTATAGTCTGTCGATTAATTTGGTGGAAAAAAAACTCAGTTTAAAATTTCGAAAATTTTCATGAAAAAAGTCATACTATAGCATGTCGAAAATATTCGTAAAAAAATGTCATAGTATAGAATGTCGAAAATTTTCATGAAAAAAGGCATAGTATAGTCTGTCGATTAATTTGGTGGAAAAAAAACTCAGTTTAAAATTTCGAAAATTTTCATGAAGTCATACTATACTATGACTTTTTTGAAAATTGACGAAATTTTAAAATGTTTTTTTTTTCCACCAAATTAATCGACAGACTATACTATGCCTTTTTTCATGAAAATTTTCGACATTCTATACTATGACATTTTTTTACGAATATTTTCGAAAATTTTCATGAAAAAAGTCATACTATAGCATGTCGAAAATATTCGTAAAAAAATGTCATAGTATAGAATGTCGAAAATTTTCATGAAAAAAGGCATAGTATAGTCTGTCGATTAATTTGGTGGAAAAAAAACTCAGTTTAAAATTTCGAAAATTTTCATGAAAAAAGTCATACTATAGCATGTCGAAAATATTCGTAAAAAAATGTCATAGTATAGAATGTCGAAAATTTTCATGAAAAAAGGCATAGTATAGTCTGTCGATTAATTTGGTGGAAAAAAACTCAGTTTAAAATTTCGAAATTTTCATGAAGTCATACTATACTATGACTTTTTTGAAAATTGATGAAATTTTAAACTAGTTTTTTTTCCACCAAATTAATCGACAGACTATACTATGCCTTTTTTCATTAAAATTTTCGACATTCTATACTATGACATTTTTTTACGAATATTTTCGAAAATTTTAATGAAAAAAGTCATACTATAGCATGTCGAAAATATTCGTAAAAAAATGTCATAGTATAGAATGTCGAACATTTTCATGAAAAAAGGCATAGTATAGTCTGTCGATTAATTTGGTGGAAAAAAACTCAGTTTAAAATTTCGAAATTTTCATGAAGTCATACTATACTATGACTTTTTTGAAAATTGACGAAATTTTAAACTGAGTTTTTTTTCCACCAAATTAATCGACAGACTATACTATGCCTTTTTTCATGAAAATTTTCGACATTCTATACTATGACATTTTTTTACGAATATTTTCGAAAATTTTAATGAAAAAAGTCATACTATAGCATGTCGAAAATATTCGTAAAAAAATGTCATAGTATAGAATGTCGAAAATTTTCATGAAAAAAGGCATAGTATAGTCTGTCGATTAATTTGGTGGAAAAAAAACTCAGTTTAAAATTTCGAAAATTTTCATGAAAAAAGTCATACTATAGCATGTCGAAAATATTCGTAAAAAAATGTCATAGTATAGAATGTCGAAAATTTTCATGAAAAAAGGCATAGTATAGTCTGTCGATTAATTTGGTGGAAAAAAACTCAGTTTAAAATTTCGAAATTTTCATGAAGTCATACTATACTATGACTTTTTTGAAAATTGATGAAATTTTAAACTGAGTTTTTTTTCCACCAAATTAATCGACTGACTATACTATGCCTTTTTTCATGAAAATTTTCGACATTCTATACTATGACATTTTTTTACGAATATTTTCGAAAATTTTAATGAAAAAAGTCATACTATAGCATGTCGAAAATATTCGTAAAAAAATGTCATAGTATAGAATGTCGAAAATTTTCATGAAAAAAGGCATAGTATAGTCTGTCGATTAATTTGGTGGAAAAAAAACTCAGTTTAAAATTTCGAAAATTTTCATGAAAAAAGTCATACTATAGCATGTCGAAAATATTCGTAAAAAAATGTCATAGTATAGAATGTTGAAAATTTTCATGAAAAAAGGCATAGTATAGTCTGTCGATTAATTTGGTGGAAAAAAAACTCAGTTTAAAATTTCGAAAATTTTCATGAGTCATACTATACTATGACTTTTTTGAAAATTGACGAAATTTTAAAATGTTTTTTTTTTCCACCAAATTAATCGACAGACTATACTATGCCTTTTTTCATGAAAATTTTCGACATTCTATACTATGACATTTTTTTACGAATATTTTCGAAAATTTTAATGAAAAAAGTCATACTATAGCATGTCGAAAATATTCGTAAAAAAATGTCATAGTATAGAATGTCGAAAATTTTCATGAAAAAGGCATAGTATAGTCTGTCGATTAATTTGGTGGAAAAAAAACTCAGTTTAAAATTTCGAAAATTTTCATGAAAAAAGTCATACTATAGCATGTCGAAAATATTCGTAAAAAAATGTCATAGTATAGAATGTCGAAAATTTTCATGAAAAAAGGCATAGTATAGTCTGTCGATTAATTTGGTGGAAAAAAAACTCAGTTTAAAATTTCGAAAATTTTCATGAAGTCATACTATACTATGACTTTTTTGAAAATTGACGAAATTTTAAAATGTTTTTTTTTTCCACCAAATTAATCGACAGACTATACTATGCCTTTTTTCATGAAAATTTTCGACATTCTATACTATGACATTTTTTTACGAATATTTTCGAAAATTTTCATGAAAAAAGTCATACTATAGCATGTCGAAAATATTCGTAAAAAAATGTCATAGTATAGAATGTCGAAAATTTTCATGAAAAAAGGCATAGTATAGTCTGTCGATTAATTTGGTGGAAAAAAAACTCAGTTTAAAATTTCGAAAATTTTCATGAAAAAAGTCATACTATAGCATGTCGAAAATATTCGTAAAAAAATGTCATAGTATAGAATGTCGAAAATTTTCATGAAAAAAGGCATAGTATAGTCTGTCGATTAATTTGGTGGAAAAAAAACTCAGTTTAAAATTTCGAAATTTTCATGAAGTCATACTATACTATGACTTTTTTGAAAATTGATGAAATTTAAACTGAGTTTTTTTTCCACCAAATTAATCGACAGACTATACTATGCCTTTTTTCATGAAAATTATCGACATTCTATACTATGACATTTTTTTACGAATATTTTCGAAAATTTTCATGAAAAAAGTCATACTATAGCATGTCGAAAATATTCGTAAAAAAATGTCATAGTATAGAATGTCGAAAATTTTCATGAAAAAAGGCATAGTATAGTCTGTCGATTAATTTGGTGGGAAAAAAACTCAGTTTAAAATTTCGAAAATTTTCATGAAAAAAGTCATACTATAGCATGTCGAAAATATTCGTAAAAAAATGTCATAGTATAGAATGTCGAAAATTTTCATGAAAAAAGGCATACTATAGTCTGTCGATTAATTTGGTGGAAAAAAAACTCAGTTTAAAATTTCGAAAATTTTCATGAAAAAAGTCATACTATAGCATGTCGAAAATATTCGTAAAAAAATGTCATAGTATAGAATGTCGAAAATTTTCATGAAAAAAGGCATAGTATAGTCTGTCGAATAATTTGGTGGAAAAAAAACTCAGTTTAAAATTTCGAAAATTTTCATGAAGTCATGCTATACTATGACTTTTTGAAAATTGATGAAATTTTAAAATGAGTTTTTTTTCCACCAAATTAATCGACAGACTATTCTATGCCTTTTTTCATGAAAATTTTCGACATTCTATACTATGACATTTTTTTACGAATATTTTCGAAAATTTTCATGAAAAAAGTAATACTATAGCATGTCGAAAATATTCTTAAAAAAATGTCATAGTATAGAATGTCGAAAATTTTCATGAAAAAAGGCATAGTATAGTCTGTCGATTATTTGGTGGGAAAAAAACTCAGTTTAAAATTTCGAAAATTTTCATGAAAAAAGTCATACTATAGCATGTCGAAAATATTCGTAAAAAAATGTCATAGTATAGAATGTCGAAAATCTTCATGAAAAAAGGCATACTATAGTCTGTCGATTAATTTGGTGGAAAAAAAACTCAGTTTAAAATTTCGAAAATTTTCATGAAAAAAGTCATACTATAGCATGTCGAAAATATTCGTAAAAAAATGTCATAGTATAGAATGTCGAAAATGTTCATGAAAAAAGGCATAGTATAGTCTGTCGATTAATTTGGTGGGAAAAAAACTCAGTTTAAAATTTCGAAATTTTCATGAAGTCATACTATACTATGACTTTTTTGAAAATTGATGAAATTTTAAACTGAGTTTTTTTTCCACCAAATTAATCGACAGACTATTCTATGCCTTTTTTCATGAAAATTTTCGACATTCTATACTATGACATTTTTTTACGAATATTTTCGAAAATTTTAATGAAAAAAGTCATACTATAGCATGTCGAAAATATTCGTAAAAAAATGTCATAGTATAGAATGTCGAAAATTTTCATGAAAAAAGGCATAGTATAGTCTGTCGATTAATTTGGTGGGAAAAAAACTCAGTTTAAAATTTCGAAATTTTCATGAAGTCATACTATACTATGACTTTTTTGAAAATTGATGAAATTTTAAACTGAGTTTTTTTTCCACCAAATTAATCGACAGACTATACTATGCCTTTTTTCATGAAAATTATCGACATTCTATACTATGACATTTTTTTACGAATATTTTCGAAAATTTTCATGAAAAAAGTCATACTATAGCATGTCGAAAATATTCGTAAAAAAATGTCATAGTATAGAATGTCGAAAATTTTCATGAAAAAAGGCATACTATAGTCTGTCGATTAATTTGGTGGAAAAAAAACTCAGTTTAAAATTTCGAAAATTTTAATGAAAAAAGTCATACTATAGCATGTCGAAAATATTCGTAAAAAAATGTCATAGTATAGAATGTCGAAAATTTTCATAAAAAAAGGCATAGTATAGTCTGTCGATTAATTTGGTGGGAAAAAAACTCAGTTTAAAATTTCGAAAATTTTCATGAAAAAAGTCATACTATAGCATGTCGAAAATATTCGTAAAAAAATGTCATAGTATAGAATGTCGATAATTTTCATGAAAAAAGGCATAGTATAGTCTGTCGATTAATTTGGTGGAAAAAAAACTCTGTTTAAAATTTCGAAAATTTTCATGAAGTCATACTATACTATGACTTTTTTGAAAATTGATGAAATTTTAAACTGAGTTTTTTTTCCACCAAATTAATAGACAGACTATACTATGCCTTTTTTCATGAAAATTATCGACATTCTATACTATGACATTTTTTTACGAATATTTTCAAAAATTTTCATGAAAAAAGTCATACTATAGCATGTCGAAAATATTCGTAAAAAAATGTCATAGTATAGAATGTCGAAAATTTTCATGAAAAAAGGCATAGTATAGTCTGTCGATTAATTTGGTGGGGAAAAAACTCAGTTTAAAATTTCGAAAATTTTCATGAAAAAAGTCATACTATAGCATGTCGAAAATATTCGTAAAAAAATGTCATAGTATAGAATGTCGAAAATGTTCATGAAAAAAGGCATAGTATAGTCTGTCGATTAATTTGGTGGAAAAAAAACTCAGTTTAAAATTTTGAAAATTTTCATGAAGTCATACTATACTATGACTTTTTTGAAAATTGACGAAATTTTAAACTGAGTTTTTTTTCCACCAAATTAATCGACAAACTATACTATGCCTTTTTTCATGAACATTTTCGACATTCTATACTATGACATTTTTTTACGAATATTTTTGAAAATTTTCATGAAAAAAGTCATACTATAGCATGTCGAAAATATTCGTAAAAAAATGTCATAGTATAGAATGTCGAAAATTTTAATGAAAAAATGCATAGTATAGTCTGTCGATTCATTTGGTGGAAAAAAAACTCAGTTTAAAATTTCGACATTTTCATGAAAAAAGTCATACTATACTATGACTTTTCATGAAAATTGACGAAATTTTAAACTGAGTTTTTTTTCCACCAAATTAATCGACAGACTATACTATGCCTTTTTTCATGAAAATTTTCGACATTCTATACTATGACATTTTTTTACGAATATTTTCGAAAATTTTCATGAAAAAAGTCATACTATAGCATGTCGAATATTTTCGAAAATTTTCATGAAAAAAGTCATACTATAGCATGTCGAAAATATTCGTAAAAAAATGTCATAGTATAGAATGTCGAAAATTTTCATGAAAAAAGGCATAGTATAGTCTGTCGATTAATTTGGTGGAAAAAAAAATCAGTTTAAAATTTCGAAAATTTTCATGAAAAAAGTCATACTATAGCATGTCGAAAATATTCGTAAAAAAATGTCATAGTATAGAATGTCGAAAATTTTCATGAAAAAAGGCATAGCATAGTCTGTCGATTAATTTGGTGGAAAAAAAACTCAGTTTAAAATTTCGAAAATTTTCATGAAGTCATACTATAGTAAGACTTTTTTGAAAATTGACGAAATTTAAAAAAAAAAAATTTTTCCACCAAATTAATCGACAGACTATACTATGCCTTTTTTCATGAAAATTTTCGACATTCTATACTATGACATTTTTTTACGAATATTTTCGAAAATTTTAATGAAAAAAGTCATACTATAGCATGTCGAAAATATTCGTAAAAAAATGTCATAGTATAGAATGTCGAAAATTTTCATGAAAAAAGGCATAGTATAGTCTGTCGATTAATTTGGTGGAAAAAAAACTCAGTTTAAAATTTTGAAAATTTTCATGAAGTCATACTATACTATGACTTTTTTGAAAATTGACGAAATTTTAAACTGAGTTTTTTTTCCACCAAATTAATCGACAGACTATACTATGCCTTTTTTCATGAACATTTTCGACATTCTATACTATGACATTTTTTTACGAATATTTTCGAAAATTTTCATGAAAAAAGTCATACTATAGCATGTCGAAAATATTCATAAAAAAATGTCATAGTATAGAATGTCGAAAATTTTCATGAAAAAATGTCATAGTATAGTATGTCGAAATTTTTTGGTGAAAAAAGTCATAGTATAGCATGTCGACATTTTTTTCCCCCAAAAAGTTATAGTATAGTATGTCGACATTTTTTGCGAAAAAAAAGTCATAGTATAGTATGTCGACATTTTTTGTGAAAAAAGTCATAGTATAGTATGTCGACATTTTTTGCGAAAAAAAGTCATAGTATAGTATGTCAATTTTGTGAAAAAAATGTCATAGTATAGTACGTCGAAATTTTTTGTGAAAAAATGTCATAGTATAGTATGTCGACATTTTTGGCGAAAAACAAGTCATAGTATAGTATGTCGATATTTTTTGTGAAAAAAAAGTCATAGTATAGTATGTCGAAATTTTTTGCGAAAAAAATAACATGGTATAGTATGTCGACATTTTTTGCGAAAAACAAGTCATAGTATAGTATGTCGACATTTTTTGCGAAAAACAAGTCATAGTATACTACGTCGAAAAATTTGGTGTAAAACTATCATAGTATAGTATGGCGAAATTTTTGGTGAAAAATGTCATAGTATAGTATGTCGACATTTTTTGCAAAAAAAAGTCATAGTATAGTATGTCGAACTTTTTTGTGAAAAAAAAGTCATACTATAGTATGTCGACATTTTTTGCGAAAAAAAAGTCATACTATAGTATGTCGAAATTTTTTGCGAAAAAAAGTCATAGTATAGTATGTCGACAATTTTTTGCGAAAAAAAAGTCATAGTATAGTATGTCAAAATTTTTGGCGAAAAAAAAGTCATAGTATAGTATGTCAATTTTGTGAAAAAATGTCAAAGTATAGTACGTCGAAATTTTTTGTGAAAAAATGTCAGTATAGTATGTCGAAATTTTTCTTCATAACATTTTTCAACATACTATACTATGACTTTTTTCATGAAATTTTTCGACATACTATACTTTGACTTTTTTTTCGCAAAAAATTTCAACACACTATACTGACTTTTTTTCGCAAAAAAATTAGACATACTATACTACGACTTTTTTTGCGTAAAACATTTCGACATACTATACTATGACTTTTTTTCATGAAATTTTTCGACATACTATACTTTGACTTTTTTTTCGCAAAAAATTGACACACTATACTATGACTTTTTTTCGCAAAAAATTTCGATATACTATACTATGTTTGTTTTTTTCGTAAAAAAATTCGACATACTATACTATGACTTTTTTTCCATGAAATTTTTCGACATACTATACAATGACTTTTTTTTCGCAAAAAATTTCGACATACTATACAATTGTGTTAGAAAAGGTATCCGCACACTTAGATCTATGCAGTGTTTCAATTTATTCTGAGCTTTCGGTCTGTCAGACCTTCATCAGAGCATACATGATTCTAACAGAGGACAGGCTGGTAGAAATAACCAATCACACTCCAGTCATTAGCAGTATGCAATTCACCTGTGAACACCCTGGTGGTAGAGGCTCCACCTCTTGGGAATTGTAGTTCTCATAGAGAACTGTGAGGCATATAGATAAATGCCATTTACAAAGTATACAAAATGGTGGAACACAGTGAATATAGAAAAGACATATATAAACAACGGAGCATCTAGTAGTATTATCATATATTTTATAGTAGATGGGGCTTTGAGAAGGATCAGGCGAAAGCCATCATAAATCAGAGATCCCCAGGTCTATAAGAAGAAAACAAAAAACAAAAACAAAACATCTCAAAAAAGACAATAGAACAAAGAGCTATAAAGGGGTATCAGGCGAAGGCCATCATAAACCATAGGCACCCAATTCTATATAAGAAATTGAGAGAACATCCTGAATTACAGCATAACACTCATATCGAAATCCTCGTTTAGGCCCATAGGTTGAAGTGCATCTAGAGTGTCAATCCAGAAAAGCTCCCTTTGGCATATCTTTTTTTCCATATCTCCCCCTCTTGGTAGTTCAATGTGTTCGATGCCCTGGAATCGTAGAGAGGAGATAGGGTGAGAAAATTCATTAAAATGCCGGGCAACAGGATAGTTCATATCGTTACGTCTGATGGAGCTCTTATGCTCACTGATCCTTAGTTTCAGCATTCGTGTAGTTTTACCTATGTAGACCTTATCACATGGGCATTTTCATAAATAAATAACATTTACTGTGCTACATGTGATAAACCCCTTAACAGGAAAGCTTTTGCCCGATCTTGGATGTCTGAAGACAGGAGTTTTCCATGTGTTGTGGCACTGGGCACAATTACCACATGGATAATTCCTGTCTTTTAGAGGAGCTAAAAGAGTCTGTTTAGGGCCTGCCTTAATGTTGGCCCGAACCAGCTTGTTTCGTAGATTAGGACCTCTTCTATAAACAAAGAGAGGAGGGTCCTTAAAATGCTGGGCTAATGCTGGATCAGAGGCCAGAATAGGCCAGTGTTTTAGAATGGTTTTCTTGATTATATAAGCCTGAGGGGTATAGGTGCTGATGCAGGATACAGAGTAACTTTTATCTATTTTGACACTTTTTTGTAATAGATCAGCGTGGGATTTGGAGAAAGCAACTTGGTAAGCCTCATCAATACACTTTAGAGAGTAGCCTCTGTCCAAAAAACGGTTTTTCAAAGCAGCAGCTTTATCAATGAATTCCTCATTGGAGTGACAAAGGCGTCTAAGCCTATAGAACTGACTTTTAGGTAAGCCATATTTCAGAGCTCTGGGATGAGCACTGCTGGCTAGGAGGAATGTATTCCTATCAGTTTCTTTTTGATATAGTGTAGTGATGAGGCTACCATTATATAATTCAATCCACATATCTAAAAAAGACACACGTTTATGATCATATTCCACCGAGAACTTTAGGTCAGGATTCATACCATTGAGGAGATTAACAAAATCGTTCAACTCATTAGTAGTTCCTTGGAAAATGCAAAAGACATCGTCTAGATATCTGAACCATGTTAGGATTTTGTGAAGGAAGGGGTTCCTGTGAGTGTTAAATACATAGCTGTGTTCAAAGAAACCCACATATAAATTAGCATATTCTGGAGCAAAGGTCGAGCCCATTGCTGTTCCTTTGCATTGCAGAAAAAAGTCTCCAATGAAGGAGAAGTAATTCAGTTTTAAGACCAAAGCAGCCAAGTCACAGATAAATGTACTGGGTGGGAATTCTTCCTCAGTGCGGTCTTTTAGATAATATTCAAGAGCCTGAAGACCTCTATCATGTGAGATATTAGTGTAGAGGCTTTCCACATCTAAGGTGGCCAGAATTATATTATTAGGTAACTCTTTTAATGTTGATATCTTATTAATCACATCAGTAGAGTCCTTAATGTATGATGGAAGCTTCTGAACATATGGTTTAAGAAAATGATCAACATAGTTAGATAATGGCTCGAGAAGAGAATCATTACTGGCTACAATCGGTCGGCCTTTGGGTTTAACCAGGCTTTTGTGGATTTTAGGCAGCATATAGAATACAGGAGTAACAGGATGTTTACAGTTCAAAAAATTATATTCGTCTTTAGAGATCCAATTCAGTTCAAGAGCTCGGCCTGTGGCATCTGAGATCTTTTTTTGAAAATCAAAGGTGGGGTTGGTCTTCAGTTTTCTGTAAAAATGTTCATCAGTTAATTGCCGGTAGGCTTCATCTTTGTAGTCCGACATTTTCTGAATGACAATAGCGCCCCCTTTGTCAGCAGGTTTGATAATGATCTCAGAGTCTTTTGAAAGTTCTTGTATGGCCAAATGTTCATCTTGACTGAGATTAGTGAGAGAATGAGCGTGAGAGGGTTTGTTTTTCAATAAGTCAAAGGTTTCTTGCTCAACTATTCTGCAAAAAGTTTGAATGGAGGGATTTGAGGTATAAGGTATAAATGTGCTTTTAGGTTTAAATACAGGTTTATCAGACCTTGGTACCTCAGAATTACCGAACATATGTTTCAGTTTAATCTTTCTAAAGAAACAAAATAGATCAGTCTTTACCTCAAAAGAGTTTGTCTTACATGTAGGGACAAAACTTAAACCCTTGGTGAGAGCAGAAAGTTGATGGGGAGTTAGTACCTTATCAGAGAGGTTAATCACAGGATTCTGCCTTGCTGGCGGGTGAAGGGCCTGTTCCTGGGGTCCGGGTTTCTTCTTGCCCCTCCTCGTTTTTTTCCACGCCACTGGCCGTTTTTTGAATGGTGATTTCTGCCTCCTGGATGCTGGTAGTAGCTCCTGTTAGAATCAGAGTCGCTAGGGAAATCACTTTCGGCCGTGGTGGTGTCTGACTGGTTAGTCTGGTGGCTTGTGGTAGATGGATGTTGAGGGTCTTCTTCTTGGTTCCTCTTGTAGACTTTGCCCTGGACATAGTCCAAGGTGTCCCGCTTGTATTTCTTGATTTTTGTTGCCATCAGACCATCTTCATATGACTTGAGTGTTTGTTTAGTAGAGTCAATGGCATTATTGAAATCTTTACCCTGCTTCTCTCTCATAAGTGCTTCATGGTTTTCAATGTCTTTTAGTGCGTCCTCTTTTTGTCGTGAGACCTCTTCAATGATCAACAGCATGAGATCCATGGAGCATTTATTCAATATTTCGCACCACTTCTTATTAAAGTCCTCATTTTGTTTCCCAATGGTAGGGGCTTTTTGTATGCGGAGTCCCTGTGGGATGCGTTTGTTGCGCCAGTACTCACTCAAGGTGCAACCATGCAGTTTGAGGCGTGTCTCTTTCTTTTTCAGCCGGATTAACTTTGTTTTCATCTCTTCTGAAGAGGAGGGATGATTCCCAAACATGTTAGCAGGTGGGAATAAAATCCGCTCGGCATCAGCATCAGAGAAGGTGAAGGTCTCAGCTCCTTTGGTAGATAGAGCATTAATTTCTTCGAAGGACATAGTGAAAAAATGCACAGACACAGGGAGCAGGCAGGAAAAACGTAGGTAATGCAGGAGGACAACCGCTCAACCTGTCTAAAAAACTTTGCTAAGGTGCTGGAAAAATTAGTACATAAATGTTAGAAAAGGTATCCGCACACTTAGATCTATGCAGTGTTTCAATTTATTCTGAGCTTTCGGTCTGTCAGACCTTCATCAGAGCATACATGATTCTAACAGAGGACAGGCTGGTAGAAATAGCAAAGTTTTTTAGACAGGTTGAGCGGTTGTCCTCCTGCATGACATACTATACAATGACTTTTTTTTGCAAAACATTTCGACATACTATACTATGACTTTTTTTTCATGAAATTTTTCAACATACTATAGTATGACTTTTTTTGCGTAAAAAATGTTGACATATTGTACTACGACTTTTTTTTGCCTAAAAAATTTCGACATACTATACTATGACTTTTTTTCCGTGAAATCTTTCGACATACTCTACTATGACTTTTTTTGGAAAAAATGTCGACGTACTATACTATGAGTTTTTTACATGAATTTTCTGATGTTTCTTATTTAATGTGTTTTATTGTGATGTTTAGTTTTGAGGCAGCAGACAGGAGATAATCAAATGTTCAGGTGAGACGACGTTTCATCAGCTCAGCAGATCTAATCAGACCTCGTGTGCAGTGAATCAGAATGAAGCGACCCGTCGAGGAGTCACTAACGTCATTATCTTCACTAAATCTTCACTAAAGTGTGTTTTCCTGCAGCTCGTCACTCGTCGCGGCGATGAAGATAAAAGCTCGACTGCATTTATCCACCTGCCGCCGAGGCTCCGACACAAGGCCAGAGAGAGCCGAGAGCTCTCAATGATGCTTTTAATTCTCTTTATCTGCATGTGAATGTCTCCGTCAGGTACAGCAGCCCGTCTCTACCCCCCCCATCTATCTGCTATCTGTGTTTGTTTGTTCCATAATGAGGAGCTCAATCAGGAGGAAGTCATTATTAGTGACGAACAATTATCTACAAGGCCACCGGAGTCGGCCTTGTGATGCACACTGGTCCTTTTAGTTCACTCACACACACACACACACGCACACACACACTCACACACACACACACACACACACACACACACACACACACACACACACACACTCACACTCACACACACTGTCCTTCAGAGTCACTTTGCTTCAGAAAGGAGAGCGACCTGTCAGTTAATGCTAATAGCAGCAGCCTCCATACATCTCTTCTTCTTCTCCTCTCCCTTTAATGGCGGCTGTTGAACTCCTCTCATCTTCTTCTTTGTTTCTATAAAACAGCGTCGGAGGTTTAAAAGCTTCATCGGAGTCCAAGCGGCAAATATTCATTCAGACTGATTTAATTCATCGTCTG
>CAKAOJ020000601.1:10000-70000 GCA_916701645.2 Sebastolobus alascanus | reverse complement strand
ATCGACAAACTGAATATTCAAAACTGGATAGAGATTTAAATAGACCCCTGTACAGGAGAACTCATTATTATCGTCGTCATTATTATTATTATCATCATCATCGTCACACATACAAGAAGCAGAACCACTGATTCAATATTCAACTCAACAACAGCCGCCAGATCTCCCTCAACGCAAGACAAACCTCTCTGTGGTCCGACACACAACAACGCTCAGCTAACAAACACAACGCACGGAAATACACACTAGAAAGACGACGCACACAATGCTAACAAACACACAGCTAAGGCTGGAATTACACCTCTACGAAGGTACGCAAACATCTCTGGGAATTTATGCAAATGAGTCTAAACAACATTCGTTAAACAAGCTAACCGCTAGATCCAAAATCCTGTTGGGAGGTGGGTTCGAAAAGGCTTAAAATACTTCCATGTTCGTATATAAAATAGCCACGAAAACTTTTCCGAAATGACAAATGTTCAAGAAGCATAATCCAGCCTCAACAGACAGCTAACATACACACACCACACAAGTTAAGCTACAAGTTCACCAAACACTGTTTAGCTAACGAACATTCGGCTAACGCTGCGTTCGTGTCGCGAGAATTTGGGAACGCTGACACGTTATTCAAAGATGTTGCTCCCTTCGCTAGCCGTGCAGTTATAGTAGATAAATGGATATGAAGCCTAAGTTAGCTATTTGTAGTTGTTTTACATTGTTATGGCAGTTTGTTAGCAGGTAAAATTAGCTTCTTTTTAGCTAGCAAAGTGGATTTATTGTCACTGTTTTTTTTATCAAAATAAGAGAAATTCAAAATAGCTCAGACTTGGGAGGCAGACGTGAACGTTGTTATTCTCACTCGGCTATTTACGATATGTCGTGATTGAAACAAAGTTAAGTCAGTGCACGTTTAGCTAATACACATCCAACGGAAAAAGTTCAGCCTCCACTTTAATTCAGTTAACAAGCATGTTCGGTAAAAGCTAACCCACACTGCTAAGCTAACGCATACAGCTAACGCTGCATTCGTGTCGGGAGAATTTGGGAACGCCGACACATTATTCAAAGATGTTGCTCCCTTAGCCGGCCGTGCAGTTAGTAGATATGAAGCCTAAATTAGCTATTTGTAGTTGTTTATGGCAGGTTGTTAGCAGGTAAAATTTGCTTCTTTTTAGCTAGCAGAGTGGATTCTATTTGTGTTTATTGAGTTTTATTTAGATGTTAATGCCAGTGAATTAACAAAAATTTGTAACAAGCATGTTCAGTAAAAGCTAACCCACACCGCTAAGCTAACGGATACAGCTAACGCAAACAAACGTTCGGTTAACGCTGCATTCGTGTCGGGAGAATTTGGGAACGCTGACACGTAATTCAAAGATGTTGCTTTCTTAGCTAGCCGTGTAGTTAGTTAAATGGATATGAAGCCTAAATTAGCTATTTTTAATTGTCTTACATTGCTATGGCAGGTTGTTAGCAGGTAAAATTAGCTTCTTTTTAACTAGCAGAGTGGATTCTATTCATGTCTATTTGGTTTTATTTAGATGTTAACGTCAGTGAAGGTTCTTTGGAGCCATGTTGTCACTGTTTTGCTGACGTTCTGTTTTTTTTTTTTTATCAAAATGGGAGAAATTGACGATATCTACAAACACGTGTAACGCAGTAAAAGCTAACTCACTCCGCTAAGCTAACGCATCCAGCTAACACAAACACATATTGATCAGACAACACACATCTTTTCACTAAGAGACACCTTTCAGTTAACATTCAGATAATAAAACGGCTAACAGAAACAGTTCAACCACCACATTCGTTCCGCTAACACACAGTTGAGGTAACGCACATCTTTTTGCTAACTTGCGCGTTTAGCCAACACGCTAGTTTAGCCAATACATTGCTAATAGAATCGATAACTTCATTGTTCAGCTCCTAACACTTCTTCTACAAACAAATCGGCAAAGTAGAAATGCATAACTAAGTTACAACAACAATAATAAAGTTTCACTTTGTAAGAAAATAGTCATTTCCCCCCTTTTTGTAATGAAAGTTGAGTTTCGGGGGAAACGTGGCGTCGGCGTTTAAATCCTGTGGAGGACACAAACTGTTTGACCACAGAGAGATCTGGCTTTAGACAACGCAATATAAATCGTCATTTATTCATCATTACATCATAAAAACTAAAGAATCACTATAGAGATACAGGAATAAGAACTATCATCAAACCAAAAGAAAAACAATAAACGCGTCATTGCACCTCCAAGATGGCGACTAAACAGGTAAAATTAGATCGAGAACAAACAGACCCAGCGAGCACAAATTTAGTACAAAAAACAGTTTTGTCTCCGACGGTAAAACATTAAATTTCCATCTGACGCTATTAAAATATTTCTATGCCAAAAAAAAAATAAAATAAAAAAAAATAACTGAGAGTCAACACACACAATCTGACGCATGCTTTAAAACATTATCATAAACAAAATAATAATAATAATAATATCTGATTTTCTTACTCAAGACTGCTAAGCCTTATACCGTTTTCTTATTGGAAAATAAAACTAGACAAAATATAGATTATACTGGATTTTTTTTGTTCAAAGCCACACTGATACATCTTTTAAGTTCAAGTTTGATAAAAAATAAAACAAAAAGAAAAACAGGTCTACACTGTGGAGAGACCAGAGGCTAGTCCAAAAAAATCTGCCCGACAAAATATCAACTTTGTAAGGTTAAAAAACAGAAAAGAAAAGAGTTCGTGATTTTTCAGTTAATCCTTAGTTTTTCTCTACAAAAGGAAGGAGGAAGCGGCAGAGCGTTGCTAGGAAACCCCGATTCGGTTGCCGTCGACGACCATCAGAGGCCTTCACCGGTGAGGGAGGAGCCTCTAGTGATCCTGAAGAGACAGGAAATGACATCATTGTTGCACGTAGTGTTATTAGGAGTGGACTCGAATGAAATACTATATATTGTGTATAATCAGTAATAATAATATCAAAATTAATTGTAAAAATGTCACATTTTGAACATATTTATAACATTGAATTCATTGTAAATGTATTGATTATATATGATAAATCTTATAAATGTACTTTAAATTTAATTTAAATAATATATTCAGACTTAAACTTAAAAACACAAAAAAAAAATTAATTAAACTGTCAAATTGTACTCTTTCTTTACTATAATTTAATATTATTAATGTTTATTTAACCCAGTTTTATCTTTATCACTATTATTTATTTAAACTCATATTCTTTTTCCTCTGTACAGTTATGTTGAGAACATGTTTGTATGTTTGAATGTTTCTGATGTAAAACTCCAAACCAGAACCTGCAGGAGGTGAAGTCCAGGTGAGCTGGCAGCTTCCTGATCAGCTCCCTGTGTTACCTGTATCTGGGCGGCGTTCCACAGGTAGGGCTGCGTTCTGTAGTATTCTGCTAACGCTGCAGTGTAGTCTGGCACCGAACTCTGCTGAGACGACTGACCTGCAGACACAAAGACATCAGGACACAGTTAGTTAAACCTGGGAGAATAAAAACAGGTGGTGAACAGAGACTTTTTACAGCTTTTACTGTGAAAACGATGAAACAATGAGCTGAAACTCTCTATAAATCTCTATGAAGACGAGAGGAGCAAATACACCAATTTACAGAACATTCCTACTGTCTTCGTTGTACTAAATGAAGTGATAAATCACCAACAGACCCCCCCCCCCTCATGTTTAACATCCCCCTGTCTGTGCTGTGTTTAGTTAGTGGAGGACCAGACAGACAGACGTACTCTGTTTCTTGTAGTAGTCCTCCCAGGCCTTACTGTAGTCTGTCATCAAGCTCTGAGGCTGGTTCTGCTGACCTACAGACACACAAACAGACAGCAAGTCTGACTCCGTTTACACACTCAACTCCAAACCACTTCAGATAATACTGCCACGGAGTATTAGGACCAGAGTAGGTCAAATATATATCGATTTTAGAGGAGGGAGGGAGGTAATACTCAGATAATACTACCACGGAGTATTAGGACCAGAGTAGGTCAAATATATAGAGATTATAGAGGAGGGAGGGAGGTAATACTCAGATAATACTACCACGGAGTATTAGGACCAGAGTAGGTTAAATATATATAGATTATAGAGGAGGGGAGGGAGGTAATACTCAGATAATACTACCATGGAGTATTAGGACCAGAGTAGGTCAAATATATATAGATTATAGAGGAGGGAGGTAATACTCAGATAATACTACCACGGAGTATTAGGACCAGAGTAGGTCAAATATATATAGATTATAGAGGAGGGAGGGAGGTAATACTCAGATAATACTACCACGGAGTATTAGGACCAGAGTAGGTGAAATATATATCGATTATAGAGGAGGGGAGGTAATACTCAGATAATACTACCACGGAGTATTAGGACCAGAGTAGGTCAAATATATATAGATTATAGAGGAGGGGAGGGAGGTAATACTCAGATAATACTACCACGGAGTATTAGGACCAGAGTAGGTCAAATATATATAGATTACAGAGGAGGGAGGTAATACTCAGATAATACTACCACGGAGTAGTAAGACCAGAGTAGGTCAAATATATATAGATTATAGAGGAGGGAGGGAGGTAATACTCAGATAATACTGCCACGGAGTATTAGGACCAGAGTAGGTCAAATATATATAGATTATAGAGGAGGGAGGGAGGTAATACTCAGATAATACTACCACGGAGTATTAGGACCAGAGTAGGTTAAATATATATAGATTATAGAGGAGGGGAGGGAGGTAATACTCAGATAATACTACCACGGAGTATTAGGACCAGAGCAGGTCAAATATATATAGATTATAGAGGAGGGGAGGTAATACTCAGATAATACTACCACGGAGTATTATGACCAGAGTAGGTAAATATATATAGATTATAGAGGAGGGAGGGAGGTAATACTCAGATAATACTACCACGGAGTATTAGGACCAGAGTAGGTCAAATATATATAGATTACAGAGGAGGGAGGTAATACTCAGATAATACTACCACGGAGTATTAGGACCAGAGTAGGTCAAATATATATAGATTACAGAGGAGGGAGGGAGGTAATACTCAGATAATACTACCACAGAGTATTAGGACCAGAGTAGGTCAAATATATATAGATTATAGAGGAGGAGGGAGGTAATACTCGATAATACTACCACGGAGTATAGGACCAGAGTAGGTCAAATATATATAGATTATAGAGGAGGGGAGGAGGGAGGTAATACTCAGATAATACTACCACGGAGTATTAGGACCAGAGTAGGTCAAATATTATAGATTACTAGAGGAGGGAGGTAATACTCAGATAATACTACCACAGAGTATTAGGACCAGAGTAGGTCAAATATATATAGATTATAGAGGAGGGGAGGGAGGTAATACTCAGATAATACTACCACGGAGTATTAGGACCAGAGTAGGTCAAATATATATAGATTATAGAGGAGGGGAGGGAGGTAATACTCAGATAATACTACCACAGAGTATTAGGACCAGAGTAGGTCAAATATATATAGATTATAGAGGAGGGAGGGAGGTAATACTCAGATAATACTACCACGGAGTATTAGGACCAGAGTAGGTCAAATATATATAGATTATAGAGGAGGGAGGGAGGTAATACTCAGATAATACTACCACGGAGTATTAGGACCAGAGTAGGTAAAATATATATAGATTATAGAGGAGGGAGGTAATACTCAGATAATACTACCACGGAGTATTAGGACCAGAGTAGGTTAAATATATATAGATTATAGAGGAGGGGAGGGAGGTAATACTCAGATAATACTACCACGGAGTATTAGGACCAGAGTAGGTCAAATATATATAGATTATAGGGGAGGGAGGTAATACTCAGATAATACTACCACGGAGTATTAGGAGCAGAGTAGGTCAAATATATATAGATTATAGAGGAGGGAGGTAATACTCAGATAATACTACCACGGAGTATTAGGACCAGAGTAGGTCAAATATATATAGATTATAGAGGAGGGAGGGAGGTAATACTCAGATAATACTACCACGGAGTATTAGGACCAGAGTAGGTTAAATATATATCGATTATAGAGGAGGGAGGGAGGTAATACTCAGATAATACTACCACGGAGTATTAGGACCAGAGTAGGTTAAATATATATCGATTATAGAGGAGGGAGGGAGGTAATACTTAGAGGTAATAGTCCTTTTAAGGTTGGATCAACGTCATCACGCCACAGCGTTAAACACGGCAGTAACGTGAGCCGCTGAGTGCAAAATATATTAATCATATTAGTGTTAATTTATGTTCATTAAAGAACATGAAAGAAAGCAGGTATATGTATCTTTCAGGACCTTCTCCTCACTCAGAGGTCGTCCTCTAGAACATTACGACATTCAGACGGCGACTGGCGGTACCACAGTTTACCACAATTTCTCACAAATTTATGACTTTATAATCTCAGAATATCAGAGTGTGTTATTGTAAATTTACGACTTTAATCTCAAATTATTTCTCTTTAAAACCTACAATAGCCCTAATACACAGTGGTAAAAACAGCTCTTGAGAATCAGACTGTTAAGGTTAATTTTTGGCGGCCTGGTAGGACTCACTACTGAGGGTTCAGATAAAACTATATTACATCTATATCCACACTAATATTACACTACTATAGTGAATGTGATACGAGTCATGTAAACAGCATATTCTGAACGATGTTGTCACGATACCAAAACTCTGACTTGGATACGATACCCTGCCTAAATATCTGGATACAGATACTGAAACGATACCACGGCAACAATCTAAAACATCTGGAATGAAGCTAAGTGGTGAGAGTGGAGTGAAAATGGTTCATGAACGTATCATAACAACAGCTTGTATATCCTCCGTCCTCGCTCTTCCTGTTTCTCTTTTAGAATGATGAATACAGACTACCGCCGCCTGCAGGTGTGGAGTTATTTCCTCTAAACACAGGAGCAGAACGTACGTGGTGACTGGCCGTCAGCTGTCGTCTTTACGGTGAGTTCAAGTGAAACCTTTTGGCCAAGACAAAGGAGACGTGAGGCGACGCAACAGGCCACTGACACTGAAATGTCTGAAAAAATGTCCAAAAAACCTCCAAAAACTGTCTGAAAAAAGTCAGAAAAATGTCTGAAAAAAAAGTACAAAAAAATATCCGACAAAAGTCAGAAAAATTACATTAAAAAAAGTTTTAAAAAATGTCCAAAAAATGTCCCAAAAATTGTCCGAATAACATCCAAAAACTGTCCGAAGAAAGTCTGAAAAAAAAAAAAGTATGAAAAAAATGTCCGAAAAAAAGTATGAAAAAAATGTCCGAAAAAGAAGTATGACAAAAATGTCAGAAAAAAAGTATAAAAAATGTCTGAAAAAAAGTATAGAAAAATGTCCGAAAAAAGTATAAAAAAAATGTGCGAGAAATGTCCAAAAATTTACAAAAAGAAAAGTAAAAAAAATGTCCAAAAAATGTCTCGAAAACATCCAAAAAATGTCAAAAAATGTCTGAAAAAAAGGTCAACAAAATGTCTGATAAATGTCCGAAAAATGAAAACGAAGTTTATTTTGAAAGGACACTATGCATGCAACTGGCTGTCGGCTGTCGTCTTTGTGTTGTGTTCAAGTGCAACTTGTCGTCTAAAACAACGGAGACGTGAGGCGACGCAGCGGTCGACCTTCATCACCGCTAGTTCTCTGATGTCAGGTTGGTGAGTCTGGACCTTAAAAACTAAACTACTGAGTGTAGATTGATGAGGGAAACGTGTGTGTGTGTGTGTGTGTGTGTGTGTGTGTGTGTGTGTGTGTGTGTGTGTGTGTGTTACCAGGGTCTTGTTGTCCAGGGTTCTGCCAGCTGGTCTGGTAGGTGTTTCCCCAAACGCCGGTCAGGAAGGTCTGACCGCTGCCACAGCTGCACATCAACACACATCAATACACATCAATAAAACACATCACAGTCAGTCAGTCAGTCAGTCAGTCAGTCAGTCAGTCAGACAGTCAGTCAGTCAGTCAGACAGTCAGATGGATATCAGAGAGCAGCTCTTACTTCTGGTGTGTAGCAGGACCCTGGGTGAAGGGACTGAAGCCAAAACCTCCGTTACTCATGATACCTGAACCCTGAAGAGGAGAGAGACAGAGGAGACCGTTCATTCTGTTAACATCTAACTCATTCCACCTTAAACCTGACATCTAACTCATTCCACCTTAAATCTGACATCTAACTCATTCCACCTTAAACCTGACATCTAACTCATTCCACCTTAAATCTGACATCTAACTCATCCCACCTTAACTCTGCCTTCATCATCAGATTAATATCTACTGGATCTCAGGACAACGACTGTAAACCACAGAGACCTAAATGTGTTTGGAGGTCACATCTTGTCAATAAATCAGTCACTTAAATTGGATGATTTCTGAGTGGAGTTTGGTGCTCACAACTAAGCTGAATGCATCAGTTTGTGGAACTTGGTGTTTGATTTATAGACTTCTCACTGAGTAGAAAGATAGTGTCATTGTACGGAGGTGCGTTTGCTTTTCATACCCCGATCTTGTCGTCTATGAGCTGGCGGGCCAGGTCCATCTGCTGGGCGGTGCCTCTGATGGTGAAGACCCGGGTGTTGGGGTCGGTGGAGGGGGGAGGGTTCCTCTGCAGCTCCACGTGGGCTCCAGACTGCTGGTTAATACTCTTAATGGTTTCTCCACCTGCACACACACACACACACACACAAACACACAACAACGGGTTCATTCACCTCGTTATTAACAATATTGACATTATTAACATTATTAACATTTTTAACATTATTAACATTGTTAACATTCTTAACATTATTAACCTTGTTAACATTATTAACATTATTAACCTTGTTAACATTAACATTACCAACAATATTAACATTATTAACATTGTTAACGTTGTTAACATTACCAACATTATTAACATTGTTAACTTTAACATTGTTACCTTATTAACATCGTTAACATTACTTACATTATTAACATTATTAACATTACTAACATTATTAACATTATTAACATTATTAACTTTAACATTGTTAACATTACTAGCATTATTAACATTACTAACATTGTTAACATTATTAACATTAACATTGTTAACATTGTTTACATTATTGACATTGTTAACATTATTAACATTGTTAACATTATTAACATTGTTAATATTGTTACCTTATTAACATCGTTAACATTACTTACATTATTAACATCATTAACATTGTTAACATTATTAAAATTACTAACATTATTAACATTATGAACATTATTAACATTACTAACATTACTAACATTGTTAACATTATTAAGATTACTAACATTATTAACATTACTAACATTACTAACTTTGTTAACATTGTTAACATTATTAACATTACTAACATTATTAACATTACTAACATTACTAACATTATTAACATTATTAACATTATTAACATTACTAACATTACTAACATTACTAACATTATTAACATTATTAACTATATTAACATTACTAACATTACTAACATTATTAACATTACTAACATTATTAACATTACTAACATTATAAACATGACTAACATTATTAACATTATTAACATTACTAACATTATTAACATTATAAACATTATTAACATTACGAACATTATTAACATTATTACCATTATTACCATTATTACCATTGTTAACATTATTAACATTATTAACATTATTAACATTACGAACATTATTACCATTATTACCATTATTACCATTGTTAACATTATTAACATTGTTAATATTGTTACCTTATTAACATCGTTAACATTACTTACATTATTAACATCATTAACATACTAACATTATTAACATTATTAACATTAACATTGTTAACATTGTTAACATTACTTACATTATTAACATTATTAACATTACTAACATTGTTAACATTATTAAAATTACTAACATTATTAACATTATTAACATTACTAACATTATTAACATTATTAACATTATTAACATTACGAACATTATTAACATTACTAACATTGTTAACATTATTAAGATTACTAACATTATTAACCTTACTAACATTACTAAAATTACTAACATTGTTAACATTGTTAACATAATTAACATTACCAACATTATTAACATTACTAACATTATTAACATTATTAACATTACTAACATTATTAACATTACTAACATTAACATTATTAACATTATTAACATTACTAACATTACTAACATTATTAACATTACTAACATTATAAACATGACTAACATTATTAACATTATTAACATTACTAACATTATTAACATTATGAATATTATTAACATTATTACCATTATTACCATTGTTAACATTATTAACATTATTAACATTGTTAACATTATTAACATTATTAGCATTATTAACATTACTAACATTATTAACATTGTTAACATTTTAACCATTGTTAACATTAACATTATTAACATTGTTAACATTATTAACATTGTTAACATTATTAACACTATTAACATTGTTAACATTATTTACATTACTAATATTACTAACATTATTAACATTCAGACGGTTTCACATCACAGCAGGAAGTATTAACCACTCTGTAACTCTTGGTGGCGCCGTACTCAACGGCTAGCATGCTAATGTTGCTAGCAGTAGACGGCTAAGAGACGAATCACAACCTGGAAGCCTCATCTGCATCCTGATATTTAACCAAGCTAACATCTTTCAGTCTGATCTGATCTGAGGTCAGTTTGATATTTTACTGTTCTGGGAATTTATACAAGACTCCATTCAAAAAACATAAATATAGACAAACCAAGCAAGCTACTATTCACACACACTGCTACATTCACAGTTATAACGTTACTGGTAACTTCATACTCATCACACACTCTCTCATATGGAAAATAAATTACAAGATAAATAAATAAATATGTCATTAAATGTAGCAAAAATAATATAACAAATAAATGTAGCCATTAATTCATTGATGAAATGTGACATAAATTGATATTTCTGTTTTAATTTGCTTCTTTATTTATTTATCTTTGTATTAATTCCCTTATTTATTTACTCTTCTGTTTAATTTTTCCTTTTATTTATTTATTTTTGCATATATTTTTTTATTTATTCATTTACACGTTGACATAATTTGCATAATGAGGCAGAAATGCTTAAAGAAATGCAAAAAGAAAAGAATATAGAAATAAAAAAGTTTGGGGAAATAAATAAGGGGGGAAATCTAAAGGGATAATCCTGCATAACTAAATAAATGCAAAAATAAATACATTTAAAAATTAAGAAAAATATATGCATAAATAAATAAATAAAAAGGGAAAATTAAAAAGAAGAGTAAATTAATAAGGGAATTAATACAACGATAAATAAAGAAGCAAATAGTTAATCGCAAATTAATCGCACATTATTCATCTATTCAAAATGTACCTTAAAGGGAGATGAGTCAAGTATTTAATACTAATACTTAATATCCATCAACATGGGAGTGGACAAATATACTGCTTTATGCAAATATGTATGTATATATTTATTAAGGCTGTCAATGTTGACGTAATAATAACGCACTGAGGCAAATTTGTTTTAACGCCACTAATTTCTTTAACGCATAAATGCAATTGATCTTACGGAGGTTGTAGCAGCTCAGTTTTAAAGCTAGAGTGAAGATACTGGTATCATATGAAACTATAAAACCTGATGAATCCATCGGTACCAACCATGTCAGACTAGCTTGTAGTGAAGGAGGTTAAATAACGCTCCAAACTTACACTAAATTTTGGCGAGGAAAAACTGTCGTGTCCATTTTCAAAGGGGTCCCTTGACCTCTGACCTCCAGATCAGTGAATGTAAATGGGTTCTATGGGTACCCACGAGTCTCCCCTTTACAGACATGCCCACTTTATGATAATCACATGCAGTTTGGGGCAAGTCATAGTGAAGTCAGCACACTGACACACTGACAGCTGTTGTTGCCTGTTGGGCTGCAGTTTGCCATGTTATGATCTGAGCATATTGTTTTATGCTAAATGCAGAACCTGTGAGGGTTTCTGGACAATATCTGTCATTGTTCTGTGTTGTTAACTGATTTTTCAATACTAAACATATACGTACATTTACATAAAGCAGCATATTTGTCCTGATCTTTTCTGTAACTGTGCAGAAATACAGACTTTAAGCACGATGAAGAGACAAAGAAAACAACAAACTGCATTTAAAATTCAATGTCAACGTTATAAAACAAGCTAAACTGTTGGGTTCAGCCCAAAACCTGAACCAGAACAACCTGCTCCTCCTCCTGCTGCACCTCCTGCAGGTCAACAGAATATCCTGAGGTCATTAACTCTTTGTTAACCAAATGAGGAGGCCGTTAATGGACCTTTTATGAGGTGAAAAAAAGGAGAGAGAGAGAGAGAGAGAGAGAGAGAGAGAGAGAGAGAGAGAGAGAGAGAGAGAGAGAGAGAGAGAGAGAGAGAGAGAGAGAGAGAGAGAGAGAGAGAGAGAGAGAGAGAGAGAGAGAGAGAGAGAGAGAGAGAGAGCGCAGATATCTGAACGATTTCACCCTCTGAATAAATCTCCATCTGGTTCAGACTTCATCTGACATTTATTGTGTTTTTATTCCTTTAAATCTCGAAATCTTTTATTTATTGTAACATTATACACATTAAGTTGTTTTTCCATTGTCAATTAATAAAATGTTTTAATTTTACCAGCTTCAAATCTATTTTTGGCTCATTTCTTCTGATGATATTCTGCTGATTTGGAAAATGTTCTATTAAATTAATTTAGTAAATTTATCAGTTGGCCGACAGAAACATTTATTGATGAAATGTTTCCTATTAACGGTTGATGTTCATGTTTCTTCACTAAAACTCTAAATACATGTATCTGGTGTTTGTCTGTTGACTGTAAAATGACTGAATGATTATTATTATTATTATTATGGATATATCTGACATATTGTCAAATATTATATAATATATTATATTAAATTTAAATATTACTCCATAGATTAATCAATAATAAAGTAATTCAAGTATTTGTCGTCTAATTTCTATTTAGAGTAAATTTTAGTTTTAACTGATTCTGATTAAATTATATTAAAAATAATTTTGCTTAATGACACGTTTGAATCAGTGTGTGTGTGTGTGTGTGTGTGTGTAGACAGTAGGACATTCATGAGTCCTGACAAACAATAGACACACACACATACACAAACACACTAACAGACCATATGGTGTCTAATCATCGGGTACTTGACATCTCTTTTTCTCTGAGGCTTTTATTTTGGTAGCTGCTGCTCGACCCTCTTGACCTCCACACAAACACAGAGCTGCTGAATGGTCGACGTTTTTAAGTGTTTTCTAAATAGAGAAGGAGCGGCTGATGGAGCGGCTGATGGAGCGGCTGATGGAGCGGCGGTTCGAGCCCCTCATGAGGTCTCATCAGAAAGATTTAATTATAATAAAAACATTAAATCGTGATTTCAGAAAATCAGAAATTAAATTAATTCTGTGTTTCTAAATTTCTTTCTGATATCAGAAAATGTTGCAAGTAGAGATGCTGATCCAGGCGTATTTTAATGGATGGGTATATTAATAAATACTTCTATTTACCGCACTCTACTGTGTTTCTTTACTGCATTTCTTTACTGTATTTCTATACTGCACTCCACTGCGTTTCTTTACTGCGTTTCTTTACTATATTTCTTAACTACACTCCACTGCGTTTCTTTACTGCGTTTCTTTACTATATTTCTTAACTACACTCCACTGCGTTTCTTTACTGCGTTTCTTTAGTATATTTCTTAACTTCACTCCACTGCGTTTCTTTACTGCATTTTTTTACTATATTTCTTAACTACACTCCACTGCGTTTATTTACTGCGTTTCTTTACTATATTTCTTAACTACACTCTACTGCGTTTCTTTACTGCCTTTTTCTTTACTATATTTCTTAACTACACTCCACTGCGTTTATTTACTGCGTTTCTTTATTATATATTTCTTAACTACACTCCACTGCGTTTCTTTACTGCCTTTTTCTTTACTATATTTCTTAACTACACTCCACTGCGTTTCTTTACTGCGTTTCTCTACTATATTTCTTAACTACACTCTACTGTGTTTTTTTACTGCGTTTCTTTACTATATTTCTTAACTACACTCCACTGCGTTTCTTTACTGCACTCCACAGCGTTTATTTACTGCATTTCTTTACTGCACTCCACTGCGTTTCTTTACTGCATTTCTTAACTACACTCCACTGCGTTTATTTACTGCGTTTCTTTACTATATTTCTTAACTACACTCCACTGCGTTTCTTTACTATATTTCTTAACTACACTCCACAGCGTTTATTTACTGCATTTCTTTACTATATTTCTTAACTACACTCCACTGCGTTTCTTTACTGCGTTTCTTTACTATATTTCTTAACTACACTCCACTGCGTTTCTTTACTATATTTCTTAACTACACTCCACTGCGTTTCTTTACTGCGTTTCTTTACTATATTTCTTAACTACACTCCACTGCGTTTCTTTACTGCGTTTCTTTAGTATATTTCTTAACTTCACTCCACTGCGTTTCTTTACTGCGTTTTTTTACTATATTTCTTAACTACACTCCACTGCGTTTATTTACTGCGTTTCTTTACTATATTTCTTAACTACACTCTACTGCGTTTCTTTACTGCCTTTTTCTTTACTATATTTCTTAACTACACTCCACTGCGTTTATTTACTGCGTTTCTTTATTATATATTTCTTAACTACACTCCACTGCGTTTCTTTACTGCCTTTTTCTTTACTATATTTCTTAACTACACTCCACTGCGTTTCTTTACTGCGTTTCTCTACTATATTTCTTAACTACACTCTACTGTGTTTTTTTACTGCGTTTCTTTACTATATTTCTTAACTACACTCCAGTGCGTTTCTTTACTGCATTCCAAAGCGTTTATTTACTGCATTTCTTTACAGCACTCTGCCGCATTTCTTTACCGCACTCCGCAGCGTTTCTTTACCGCACTCTGCCGCGTTTATTTACTGCGTTTCTTTACCGCACTCCGCCGCGTTTCTTTACCGCACTCTACCGCGTTTATTTACTGGAACCATAAAAACGTGACCAGGACATCCTGTTTGTTTACATCATCACTGACCTGGTCAGAGTAGAATCAGATTTCTCCTCCTACCTTTGCCGATGACCAGGCCACACTTGTCAGCAGGGATGGTGTAGGTCACTTCCTGTAGCGGACCAGGAGAGCCCATAGTCCAATCACCACGACCTCTGACCCTCCCACTCCGCACGGACGAGCCGAAACCATCACGCTCCTACGAAGACAAACACACAACATGAGGACAGTACTGAGGACGCTGTCCCAGCTCACCTGTCTGTGCTGAGTTTTACCTGTGCGGTCTGGATGAGCTCATTGATGAGGTGGACAGCGTGCTGACAGCGGTCTGGCTGACCCATCACCATAGCAACACGCTCTGGACTGATGCCATCATCTGGAGGACACACAGAGAGGTCAGAGGTCAAAAGGTGGTCGGGTCAACAGCGTTTAATCTGGATTATACCGTCACAAACAGACTGGTTTGAACTGGATTATACTGTCAAAACGGACTGGTTTGAACTGGATTATACTATCAAAACGGACTGGTTTAATCTGGATCATACTGTCACAAACGGACTGGTTTAATCTGGATTATACTGGTGTAACAGACTAGTTTTAAACGGGATTAAACTGGATTTTTTGGCATAAACAGACCAGATTTAATCTGGTTCATACTAGTGTAAATATAACAGTTTAATCTGAATTATATTGATGTAAACAAATTAGATTATACTGGATGATACTGATGTTAACAGATCAGTTTGAACTGGATTTTCAGGTGTAGATAGACCTACTTTAAACTAGATTATACTGATGTTACCAGACCAGTTTGAACTGGATTTTCTGTGTAAACATACCTGCTTTAAACTGGATTATACTGATGTTAACAGACCAGTTTGAACTGGATTTTCAGGTGTAAACAGACCTGCTTTAAACTGGATTCGGACCCCTGCATCATTCTGGATCTTCTTGATCATTTCTCCGTTCCTGCCGATCACGATGCCGACAGCGAACCTGGGAACTGGGACCTGCAGAGAGACGGACTAGACATGAATGTACCTTTTAAATAGTGATTCAAATGGACGCTCAAACATGCTAGCTGCTAACAAATGCTAACAGTGTGCGTTTGTTTGTGCGTGTCGTACGTCCAGGTTGGTTCCTCCCAGGCGGGCGCTGAAGTCGTTGCGTCCTGACCTGAAATCCCCGTCCTTCTCCCGGATCACCTCCAACACCAACTCCCTGGCTGCCTGCAGGACCAGAAGAGACGAGGTAAACAGTTTAGATGTTTAAATTCTTCAGCTAATGTTAAATCTAATACTTGTTGTGTACTTCTACCTCTTTAGGGACTTATGTGAGTTTCAAATCTGGAGACTGAGTACATTCTTTAAGGGCTTTTTTTATTTTATTTGATAAATTAAAAATACAGTATACAAATGTGCATACACACTCTACTGCGCCTCTTTACCGCACTGCACTGCGTTTCTTTACCGCACTCCACTGCGTTTCTTTACCGCACTCCACTGCGTTTCTTTACCGCACACCGCTGCGTCTCTTTACCGCACACCGCTGCGTGTCTTTACCGCACTCCACTGCGTTTCCTTACCACACTCCACTGCGTTTCTTTACCGCACTCCACTGCGTTTCCTTACCGCACTCTACTGCGTTACTTTACAACACTCCACTGAGTTTCTTTACAGCACACAACTGCATTTCTTTACCGCACTCCACTGCGTTTCCTTACCGCACTCTACTGCGTTTCTTTACCGCACTTCACTGCGTTTCTTTACCGCACTCTACTGCGTTTCTTTACCGCACTCTACTGCGTTTCCTTACCGCACTCTACTGCGTTTCCTTACCGCACTCTACTGCGTTTCTTTACCGCACTCCACTGCGTTTCCTTACCGCACTCCACTGCGTTTCCTTACCGCACTCTACTGCGTTTCTTTACCGCACTCCACTGCGTTTCTTTACAGCACACCACTGCATTTCTTTACCGCACTCCACTGCGTTTCCTTACCGCACTCTACTGCGTTTCTTTACCGCACTCCACTGCGTTTCCTTACCGCACTCTACTGCGTTTCTTTACCGCACTCCACTGCGTTTCCTTACCGCACTCTACTGCGTTTCTTTACCGCACTCCACTGCGTTTCTTTACCGCACTCCACTGCGTTTCCTTACCGCACTCTACTGCGTTTCTTTACCGCACTCCACTGCGTTTCCTTACCGCACTCTACTGCGTTTCGTTACCGCACTCCACTGCGTTTCCTTACCGCACTCTACTGCGTTTCTTTACCGCACACCACTGCGTTTCTTTACCGCACTCCACTGCGTTTCTTTACAGCACTCTACTGCGTTTCTTTACCGCACTCCACTGCGTTTCTTTACCGCACTCCACTGCGTTTCTTTACAGCACACCACTGCATTTCTTTACCGCACACCACTGCGTTTCTTTACCGCACTCCACTGCGTTTCTTTACAGCACTCTACTGCGTTTCTTTACCGCACTCCACTGCGTTTCTTTACCGCACTCCACTGCGTTTCTTTACAGCACTCTACTGCGTTTCTTTACCGCACTCCACTGCGTTTCCTTACCGCACTCCACTGCGTTTCTTTACCGCACTCCACTGCGTTTCTTTACAGCACACCACTGCATTTCTTTACCGCACTCCACTGCGTTTCCTTACCGCACTCTACTGCGTTTCGTTACCGCACTCTACTGCGTTTCTTTACGGCACACCGCTGCGTTTTTTGGTTCCACTGAGTACAAGCGTGTGTTTTTACCTGCACTTTGTACGGGTCTCCAGAGATGCGGAGAGGTTTGTCGGCTCCTGTCGGCATCGGACCGTCCTGGATCATCATCATCTTGACCCCGGCTCGCTCCTGACACAACAACAACAACAACATCATGCATCAGAGGTCTTAAAGAGACAGACACCTCCGTAGTCTGTAGCTGTCAGTCACTTTACCTGCAGCTGTTTGATGGTGTCTCCTCCTCGGCCAATCACCAGCCCCACCTTACTGGCCGGGATCAGCATCTCCTGCACGGAGGCTCCGCCTTCACCGTCGCCGTGGAAACCCGGACCGTTTCTACAGCGATCCACGATCTGGACCAGCAGACGCTTCGCCTGCCTGGAAACACAGAGAGAGAGAGAGAGATAGAGAGAGAGAGAGAGAGAGAGAGAGGAGGTGAGCAGCAGGTGGAGGTGAACATGTGACGTCATCAAGAGGAGGATGTTGAAACTCACTCGATGCTCTCTGGAGTTCCAGTCAGGGAACATGGCCGCTCCATCAGACCGCCGCTGTCTGCACGCACACACAGATAAACATGTCATTTACAAGTTCAGCACACAGCTGTGTACCTGCAGGACGTCAACATGTTTCCATGCTGCCGGTTATCATCAGTTTTTTTATCAGAAGTTAACACGATAACACAAATTAATTTTAACGCCACTAATTTCTGTAACGCATTAACGCAACTTGTGATTTTTAGGTTGTAGCAGCTCAGTTATTGAGCTAGAGCGAAGATACTGGTATCATATAAACTATAAAACCTGATGAATCCATCGGTACCAACCAGGTCAGACTAGCTGTTCATGAAGGAGGTTAAATAACACTATGAAGTTACGCTAAATGTTGTCGAGGAAAAACTGTCATGTCCATTTTCAAAGGGGTCCCTTGACCTCTGACCTCCAGATATGTAAATGGGTTCTATGGGTACCCACGAGTGCTAAATGCAGTACCTGTGAGGGTTTCTGGACAATATCTGTCATTGTTCTGTGTTGTTAACTGATTTATAATAATAAATATTTACATACATTTGCATAAAGCAGCATATTTGTCCACTCCCATGTTGATAAGAGGATTAAATACTTGATAAATCTCCCTTTAATTAAGGTCTACAAACAAGCAGCTGAACAACATGTCAGCAGTCAGTCGGACTCACCAGCAGCAATCTGGATCTTGCAGCCGGACTCCAACTGGATCCTGGTGATCTGTTCACCTCCTCTTCCAATAACTGGAGGAGGACGAGAGGACAGATCAATGTTAGGGATCGACAGCTTATTATCCTTATGTCAGGTGGAAATGATGTTGGTAAAGTAGAAGGTTCTGGTTCAGGTTAAATGTTAGTGGGAAGTCAGGTGAAAAGGTTCTACATCATGTGGGATGATTCTAGCTCAGGTAAAGGTCATCTTAAAAGATCCAGGTTTGGTGCAAACATTTCAGATGTAGGTGAAAAGGGTTCTGGCTCAGGTTAAAGGATCTGGGTCAAGTGAAAAGGTTCTAGGTGCAATTTAAAGGTTATATGTGATATGTGGGTTCTAGGTCAGCAGAGAAGGATCTAGTTTAGGATAAAGAGCCTCAGTGAAAAGGTTCTTTATAGGGTAAAAATGTTCCACCTCGAGGGAAAACGTTCTAGCTCAGATAAGACAGGTTAAAAGTTCTAACACAGCTGGTAAGACTTTCACTCAGGTTCTAGGTTCTATGACAGATTGTAGATATTAAGTTCTAGCTCTGGATAAAGGTTCTAGGCTAGCTGAAAACGTTCTAGCTCGGGCTACGGGCTTTAGATCAGGTTGAAGGTTGTAGATTAGGTCCAAGGTGAGGTGAAAGGTGTCTAACACAAAAGGGACAGAAATGATAAAAAGAGAGGTCGGAGGTCATACTCACTGAAGCCGACCATCCTGTCGGGGACCTTGTAATCCTCTGTGAGTACTCTGCTGTAACACAAACACACACACACACACACACACACACATTAACATCCTGGTCACACAGTGTGATGAAGATGAAGATGAAGCAGACTGTAGGAGAACAGATCTATAAACACTTATCTACGGTTTCACCCCGACACCGACTCTCTGATGTCTATTTGCAAACAGGAATATGAAGCTGAACACGGGTCATTATGTGTGGATCATTATCACCCTGCTGAGTGATCAATACGTACCTCTGATGCCCCATGGCTGCTAGCTGGTTACCTACTGGGAGACGGAGACAGAGACACACATTACACATGATGCATTCATCTTCTCCAGCAGAACAGCTGCTGGTACCAAAACCAGTAAGAACCAGGCTGGTGTTACTTTATATTACAGTCAATAAAATACCATTAAAACACCAACAACCTGTCAGTCCGTCTCTCAACACCTTTCTGAAAATGTCTGATACTCACCTCCGTCCTCTCCTGGTCGTTTCTGGCCGGGGTAGTACAGCGAGGGCTCCACGCTACCTGAGGAGCTGTTGAGGTGAGACATGGCTTCTCCACCCATCTTACCCACCATCTGACAGAGAGAAACACCTGGTGATTAGCACAGGTTAGCAGCTCAGTGCTAACAGATATTAGAGCAGGTGAGCAGCTCAGTGCTAACAGATATTAGAACGGGTTAGCAGCTCAGTGCTAACAGATATTAGCACAGGTTAGCAGCTCAGTGCTAACAGATATTAGAACAGGTGAGCAGCTCAGTGCTAACAGATATTAGAACAGGTTAGCAGCTCAGTGCTAACAGATATTAGAACGGGTTAGCAGCTCAGTGCTAACAGATATTAGAGCAGGTTAGCAGCTCAGTGCTAACAGATATTAGAGTAGGTTAGCAGCTCAGTGCTAACAGATATTAGAGCAGGTTAGCAGCTCAGTGCTAACAGATATTAGAGCAGGTTAGCAGCTCCGTGCTAACAGATATTAGCACAGGTGAGCAGCTCAGTGCTAACAGATATTAGCACAGGTGAGCAGCTCAGTGCTAACAGATATTAGCACAGGTTAGCAGCTCAGTGCTAACAGATATTAGAGCATGTTAGCAGCTCAGTGCTAACAGATATTAGAGCAGGTTAGCAGCTCAGTGCTAACAGATATTAGCACAGGTGAGCAGCTCAGTGCTAACAGATATTAGAGCAGGTTAGCAGCTCAGTGCTAACAGATATTAGCACAGGTGAGCAGCTCAGTGCTAACAGATATTAGAACAGGTTAGCAGCTCAGTGCTAACAGATATTAGAACAGGTTAGCAGCTCAGTGCTAACAGATATTAGAACAGGTTAGCAGCTCAGTGCTAACAGATATTAGAACAGGTTAGCAGCTCAGTGCTAACAGATATTAGAGCAGGTTAGCAGCTCAGTGCTAACAGATATTAGAACAGGTTAGCAGCTCAGTGCTAACAGATATTAGAACAGGTTAGCAGCTCAGTGCTAACAGATATTAGAGCAGGTGAGCAGCTCAGTGCTAACAGATATTAGAGCAGGTGAGCAGCTCAGTGCTAACAGATATTAGAACAGGTTAGCAGCTCAGTGCTAACAGATATTAGAGCAGGTGAGCAGCTCAGTGCTAACAGATATTAGAGCAGGTGAGCAGCTCAGTGCTAACAGATATTAGAACGAGTTAGCAGCTCAGTGCTAACAGATATTAGAGCAGGTTAGCAGCTCAGTGCTAACAGATATTAGAGCAGGTTAGCAGCTCAGTGCTAACAGATATTAGCACAGGTGAGCAGCTCAGTGCTAGCAGATATTAGAGCAGGTTAGCAGCTCAGTGCTAACAGATATTAGAAAGGGTGAGCAGCTCAGTGCTAACAGATATTAGAGCAGGTTAGTAGCTCAGTGCTAACAGATATTAGAACAGGTTAGCAGCTCAGTGCTAACAGATATTAGAGCAGGTTAGCAGCTCAGTGCTAACAGATATTAGAACAGGTTAGCAGCTCAGTGCTAACAGATATTAGAGCAGGTTAGCAGTTCAGTGCTAACAGATATTAGAGCAGGTTAGCAGCTCAGTGCTAACAGATATTAGAGCAGGTTAGCAGCTCAGTGCTAACAGATATTAGAACAGGTTAGCAGCTCAGTGCTAACAGATATTAGAGCAGGTTAGCAGCTCAGTGCTAACAGATATTAGCACAAGTTAGCAGCTCAGTGCTAACAGATATTAGAGCAGGTTAGCAGCTCAGTGCTAACAGATATTAGAACAGGTGAGCAGCTCAGTGCTAAAGATATTAGCACAAGTTAGCAGCTCAGTGCTAACAGATATTAGAGCAGGTTAGCAGCTCAGTGCTAACAGATATTAGAAAACATTGTTTTGTGTTATTAATTGATTTCCAATAATAAATATATACATACATATTTACATAAAGAAGCATATTTGTTCACTCCCATGTTGATAAGAGTATTAAATACTTGACTAATTTCCCTTTAAGGTAAATTTTGAACAGATAATTTGCGATTAATCTGCTGGTTTCAGCCACAAATACGTCCACTGAGTCAACAGCTCATTCACAGCTTTTAGCTTCTAGCTGCTAGCTGACCTCACCTTGACAACACAATGCAAAATACTGCCAACAAACACAGGTAACCTTGAGCGTCGTCATGATAAAGAGAAGAAGAGAAAAGAGCAGCAGAGTGGAGGAATCTGCTGCTGGACGACATGAATCACTGACACACCTGTTCACACCTCCACACCTCCACACACCTGTACACACCTCTACACACCTGTACACCTCCACATCTCTACACACCTGTACACACCTCTACACACCTGTACACACCTGTTCACACCTGTACACACCTGTACACCTCCACACCTCTACACACCTGTACACACCTGTACACACCTGTACACCTCCACACCTCTACACACCTCTACACACCTGTACACACCTGTACACACCTGCACACCTCTGCACACTCTGACAACATGACTCTATTATTGTTCCAGCAGTGGGACTGATACAACATTAAAATCTCTAAATACTCAGTACGACGTTGTGTCAGATTTAAATTAACAGGTAGATCCTCTGCATCAAACCAAGCGCTCCACATTTCACCATAAACTAACAACAAATGACAATACTGACTTCACCTGCTTCAGATTATAGACCACCAACCAATCAACAGAAAAATAAAACTAAAACATGTGAGGCTTGTTTACAAAGGAAACTAAATTAATGTTAACGTTAGCTTGTTAGCAGTTAGCTAACGTTAGCTAGCCGGTAAATTTCATCCAGTATTCTCATGACATGATATGAATCACGTTATGACTGTCAGCATGTAGTAACCTACATTATTTGTACAAAACCAGCTCATGAACGTGCATTCGGAGCTGGCCGTGGCGTGCACTGCTACGTCCTGCTACACCACCTCCATACGGGTGAAATACCACGTTTTTAGTCCCTCGTTTTGACACCAAATCCTCCGCCATCGTCTCCGTACTCTGAAATCTGACTCCTGGAGCAGCTTTCACTTTATAATCGTAACATCAGTCGTCCCACAAAGTAGAGACGGGTACCGAAACACAGTACTAAACGAGCCCCGGGGCCTTAGTATCGATAACCTCCGACGTTAACGTTAATATAATATACAGTATGTATGACTAAATAAAGCAATGTTAATGTTTTTAATTTGTTTCATTTATTCTCTTAAAAAACAACAAAAAGAACCGGTTTAAGAGTATTAAAGTACCGGATCGATAAGCAGTATCGGTAAGAGTAGTAGTACCGTTAAAATCTTAATGATATCCATCCTAGCACTAAGTATTCATAACACACTTAGCAATGAACTAAATAGGATTATTTCTATTAACAAAAAGGCAAAACGACGGTTTGGGCAGTGGGCCAGTAATGTAATCAGTTTGTAATCGGTGTATGACCAAACACAGCGTAACACCGAATACCGCGGCCAGCCGAGCGTCAGGTCAGACATTTTGTTCGTCTGTCTGCAGTCTGAGCTGTTCTGTGATCTGATTTCCAACATGGCCGCCTTCTAAAGATCCATGTAGACCGTAGTGAGCTTGTTTTACGTGTTGCAGCTCCTCTCGACTGAGTTTAGTGCGAGTTAACACAAAGTACGAGATTAACTAAATCACACCGAGTCTGCCCAGATTCAACGGTGTTCATAGGAGCTAGGCTAGCTGTTTCCCTCTGCTTCCAGTCTTTATGCTAAGCTAGGCTAACCACGTCCTGAATCACACAGACATGAGACGGATATCCGTAAGGCCTTAGTGTGAACGGATCCACAGCGCTACCAACGCTCAATATGTAGGCCGCCCAGCAAAAACACTATGAACAACCTATACCGTGATGTCATCTGGCAAGACGCCGTGTCGGCCAATCACGTGCATGCAAGCGCACAACTCTGGTGGATTATTTTGTAACGTGAACGCTGTATTTCTAACATTTATCGTGGTGACAAAAGATGAAATTATTGCAGCTGTGATAACTTGTAAAATCCTGTATGTAAGTATAATAGACTCTTTTAGTGATGAGGTCATGATGAGGTCATGATGAGGTCATGATGAGGTCACGGTGTTAGCTGGAGGCTAACCAAAGGACAGACTGGAGGCTAACTAACACTAGCAGTGGGCTAAAGCTACACATCTAAAATATCATGAATGTCAGAATCCAGATATCACAAACATTTGAGATGACAAACTGTGATTGGAGGCTCTAGAGAGCTACAATATGAGAGAAACGTTTCAGAGATGGAGAGTAAATGTTGATCATATTTAGCCTTCTGCTAACAGCAGCCGTGAGCCGTTGGCTGCTGTTAGCAGAAGGCTAAACTATTAGCAACCCTTTCTCTCCGTCTCTGAAACGCTTCTCCCATATTGTCCGACTCTCTTTTTGACTGACTTTACTGAAGGATAGTTAACTATAGACATCCAAAGATTTATACGTTGGCTGCTGGTTGGACGGCTGGCTACTTAGCTAGCTTAGCTTGCTAATTCCACCATGCTGTCATGAAACAGAACATGAGGTGAACAAACTCATCTGGTGATAGCACTGTGCTTTCCTACGCTGTGACAAGAGAGTGTGGATGAAGCATTAAGTTGTTAAATTTTACATACATGCTGAAAATCAAACATTTTTTACTGGATTCATTTAGAAATTAAAGTAAAAGTCTCTAGAAGTGTCTGATTCATGTTTTTCCCTTCGTGGTCTTGTGTTAAAAAAAAGTTAACAAAAATCACAGTAAATCGTAATATCGAATCACAATACTTAAAAATCACAATACATATCGAATCGGCACCAGAGTATCGCGATAGAATCGGATCAGGAGGTCGTCCAGCTCCGGTGTTCACATGGACTCATCTGGTGAACACGGTGAACACGACCACGAGTCCATGAACATTTCTGCAGAGTTTTGGTGATAAACCTTCAGATGTGTCACTCAAACTGGACTTCCTGGATTGTGCTTCCTGCCTCACCTGTACCTGAAGATGTTGAACTCTCCCTTTAATAGTAATAAACTCAACACTGTGCAGAGATCAGGAGGCTAACGCTAGCTGTGAGCAGCTGTGTGTCAGTCTGTAATAAACACACAGATATCAGCTCACATTATAACAGCACACAGAGAGACATGAACCCAGCTGATCAGAGACCTGTCTGTCTGCCTGCCTGTCTGTGTGTCTATAGGCAGCAGACACACCTCCACCGGGCTGTATATGGCTGTGAAGCTGTTGCATAACGCAGCCTAGTTTCTAACCAACTTACAGTAAACAGCAGCCTATAAGGGGGGGGGAGAGGGGGGGGTCAGCTCTCATATTAACAGTCAGAACCCCAGTATGAACCCGGTGCTGCCCCCCCCGGCCCGCTGAGGACCCTCTGTGGCCCGGTACAGCCCGGTAGAGCCCGGTACCGGGACAGCACGGGTTGTTTTTCACCGTGTTTCTGTCTCAACAGGTTGTCTTCTGCCTCAGTGACACGTGTGGCCAAACTTCTCTCCCCCTCCCCCCCCCCCTCACTCTCCCCCCCTCCCCCCCCCGGTCCCACCGCGCTCCCCTCCGGGGTGACAGCTCCACAAACTGCCCCTAAACTCCCTCCCGGACCGGGTCAGCCCGGGTAAAGTGGCCCCGAACCGGCCGCAGGTCCAGCTCCGCGCCGCCTCCCGAGCCTGTTAGCATGTTAGCATGTTAGCCGAGCAGCAGAAGTTGGAGTTTAGCAGCCGAAGCCAACACGCAGGAATCCGAATAAAAGTGCTTTGGCTCGATCGGAACGGCCCGGAACGGATGTGTGCGGAGCCCCAGTGTTGTTGTTACCTGCCGGGCCCTCTGTAGAACATCGGCCAGGCCGTCTGCCTTCAGCCCCGGCGGGTTCATCGAGGCCTGTCCCTGCACCAGCTCCGCCATCATAGCGCCACTAGCTAGCCGTTAGCTGTTAGCTGGTAGCCGGATTAGCTCGCTCTGCTAACTGTGCTGAGGCGGCCGTCAGAGAGCGGCTAGAGAGGGGAGAGGTCTCACTCCGCCCGGGGAATCAGAGACCGAGAGGAAGGAGATCTCTGGAGCTGCACTCACTGATCACACAACACGTTTCATATGAAGACTGATGGGACATGAGAAACGAAACATATTATGAAAAGCTCATTAATGTTTTATATTAGTATTATTTATTAATTTATTTTTTTGATGGGTGTATTATTATTTTGTATAATTTTTTTTATATTGTGTGTTTTATATTGTGTGTTTTATTTGACTACTTTAACATCTGGCCTTTTTGGGTAACACTGGCACAGTTACAGTGATGTTGATTAATGTGCATTATCCCTGAGAATAAATTAAATAATTAATAAAAACATGATGGCAGAGCTTTCATTGTAGAAATACAGTTAACAAAAAGTAAATATTAATAAATATATCGATGTAATTTGGATTTTATTTTCCTTCTCACTGCTCACACAACACGTTTCATATGAAGATAGATAGATAGATAGATAGATACTTTATTGATCCCGAAGGAAATTTAGGCATCCAGTAGCTTAAACAACAAGTCCAACACCAATACACCTTAAAAAGACAATCGAATATAAAGTGAAATAAAATAAAAATAAGATAACATAAGTACAGCAGTGAAGTGTCAGTGTGCCAGTTGTAGTGCAAATAGTGCAAATAGTGCAAGAGTACTGAGTACTCTTGCGCAGTACTGAATATAGCAGTGTATACTATGGTGTATGATAAAGTAGTGCAATGTAATGGTATAATAATTTAAAAGCAGTCAAGTACTCAGGTGGGTATGTAAACAATGTCAACTACACCAACAATAAAAAAATATGACTGATGGGAGCTAAGAAACGAGATATATTATGAAAAGCTGATTCATGTTTTATATTAGTTTTACTTATTTATTTATTTTTTTGGCGGGGGTGTTATTATTTTGTATTATTTTTTTTTATATTGTGTGATTTATTTGACTACTTTAACATCTGGCCTTTTGGGGTAACACTGGCACGGTTACAGTGATGTTGATTAATGTGCATTATCCCTGAGAATACATTAAATAATTAATAAAAACATGATGGCAGAGCTTTCATTGTAGAATTACAGTTAACAAAAAGTAAATATTAATAATTATATCGATGTAATTTGGATTTTATTTTCCTTCCAATCACCATGGTAACAGTATGACATGTACTGAAGCAGACAGTTTAACATTAAACTCCCTATATTTAACACGAGGTGAGTGTTTCTGCTTTAAACCGCAGAGTGGGTCCTCCTGCTCAGAGAAGATCTCTGGCGCTGCTCAGCTGTTGGCATCTCGCTGCTCTGTTTCCGCTTCCGCGTTCAGTCACGTGTTCGGAGCAGCTCCACAGGTGGAGAGCGGACTGAACTTTAGAAGAAGAAGAAGAAGAAGAAGAAGAAGAAGAAGAAGAAGAGAAGCACATATTGATGAGTGTTATTGATCAGAGATTAATCAGCTGATATCGATCCTCTGTTCTCTGTGAGCTCACTGTGATGTTTGTCTCAGTGACCTCTGACCTTTGACCTCTGTGTGTGTTTTTATTTTTATTGAAACGCATTAAAGAACATAGCAGATAATACATACATATTATATAATATATGTTAAATAGTTGTCAATAAATAAATAAATACATGATGATGATGAATGATACTACTACTACTACTAATAATAATAATAATACATTATTTATATAATATTTATTTTTATGTTTTTTTAAAATGTATTTAATTATTGTTGCATTTCTTTTTATTTATGTATTTATTTTTGCATTATTTTTTATTCATTTATTTTTTATTTTGGCAGGTTCCATCCTCCATACAAATGCTGGTAAAAGTTTATTAAACAGAGTCATGTCTGTACTTTAATTAATAATATTTAGGACCACGAATATTATTATTATATTAGTAGTAGTAGTAATAGTTATTATTATTATTATTTTATTCTTATTCTTATTATTCTTATTATTGTTATTATTAATATTATTTCTAGTGGTAATAGTAGTAGATGTTTAAAGGCTTTTGTCATGTTGATTTCAGCTGATGTAGTTTTTCATAAACACATTTATAATTAAATCAAATTACAATTAAACACAGTGAACCAGCGGTCTTCATGGTCCCAGGGCCCTGAGGGTCTGGGGTCCTGGGGTCTTTGAGGGTCTGGGGTCCTGAGGGTCTGGGTCTTTGAGGGTCTGAGGTCCTGAGGGTCTGGGTCTTTGAGGGTCTGGGGTCCTGAGGGTCTGGGTCTTTGAGGGTCTGGGGTCCTGAGGGTCTGAAGGTCTGGGTCTTTGAGGGTCTGGGGTCCTGAGGGTCTGGGGTCCTGAGGGTCTGGGGTCCTGAGGGCCCCGGGTCCTGGACCCTGAGGCAGTAGCCTGCTTTGCTCAGTGTGTAATCTGACCTCGTACCGCTGTAACATGGAGGATCACTGATACACTGATAACCTGCAGTGACCCCGTGACCTCACTGTGACCTCACTGTGACCTCACTGTGACCTCTGATGACATCAGATGACCTGTCAGACAACACACACACACATACACATACACACATACACACACACACACGCACCTGTCAGGTGGTTCCTTCTGGTGGTTAATTAGTCTGAGAACACGGCAACATAAAAACCTCAGAACAGCGTTTCTGCACCGACGTGGTCCAGCGAGCCGCCAGCTGCTGCTGCTGCTGCTGCTGCTGCTGCTGCTGCTGACGCCTTCACCACACGGGGAGGAAGTACTCAGACCTGGTACTTAAGTTAAAGTATCTATACCACCATTTTAAAATACTCTGTTACAAGTAAGAGTCATTCAGAATACTACTAGAGTAAAAGTAGAGAAGGCCATCATCATCATCATGGTTGTAGCTCGATGTTTCATCACATCCACTAACATGACGTCTGCTTTATGTTTTATTACTGCAGCAGAGCCGGAGCTGAGAAACAAGAAACCATATTACCGGTTATATTTGGTTTATTTTTCTCGGTTTGACCATCAGTTCCTCTGGATATGATAACTCGGTACTCACCAAAGTAATTGATTACTACAAAAGTAATAAGTATTACCAGCGAAAAGTACCAGAAGTAAAAGTACTCCTTATACAGAGTGTTAAATTATGGATGATATTTATTCATGTTTATCCTCCTGACTAGTACGCGATTACCAGATTTACATCTCTATAGTACTGTGATGTACTTCTACTTGTGTACTTGTATATTTGTATACTATCACTTGAAGTGTTTCTGTTGTTGTTACCATAGGGACTACAGATGTACGTTAGCATTGATGCTAACTCCAGCATGTTTATGTATTTTATACTGATGTTCATTAACTTTCCCTATCGAATAAACAAATAGATACATAATCAAACATATACATATAATAATGCATCATATATACTGTATATATATATATATATTTATATATACAGTATATATGTGTGTATGTATACTATAAATAAATATATATCAACATGAGAATGAATGAATTAATGTAAAGATTAATTCTGTTAAATGGAGATTTCTCTGTTCAGTTTGTGTCTGCTGCCTGCCTCTGTGTGTGTGTGTGTGTGTGTGTGTGTGTGTGTGTGTGTGTGCGTGCGTGCGTGCGTGTGTGTGTGTATAATCAGTGTGTGTATTATCAGTGTGTGTATAAAGAGCTCTGCAGAGTGGAAAATGATGGCTTGTGAAGAGGCTGTTGTTGGACGTCAACAGGAAACACTAACAGCCTTAAGTGGCATTAAGAGTGTGTGTGTGTGTGTGTGTGTGTGTGTTTGTGTGTTATTGTGTGTGTGTGTGTGTGTGTGTGTTGTAGTAATGGGGTCCAGTGTGTTGGTCCATATGGGACTTTTCTCTCACAAATTAAAACGACTTAATAGAAAAAAGAAGCTGTGTGTTGGAGACAGAAAAAAAATAAAGATAATAGAAGATATGATAAGATAAGATCTGATACGATAGGATACGAGACCAGACCAGACCAGACCAGACGATCCGATCCGATCCGATATGAGACGATCCGATCCGATCCGATATGAGACGATCCGATCCGATCCGATATGAGACGATCCGATCCGATCCGATATGAAACGATCCGATCCGATACGATATGAGACGTCCTAACGTTAGCTTCCACGGCCGCCTGTCGTTGTGACGGCGGGGGAGGAGGAGCGGCTCCGGTAGACTACCAGACGTCTTGGTTACGGCGTAGCGGAGTGAGTTCTTATATCAAATCTTGGATTTTATTTTCAAATAAATATTAAATATCTATTTTCAGATGTCAGATGTTATTATCATAGAGACACGATGAACACCAGAAATAAACATTTATATTCACCTCATTGTGTTACTCAGTTCAGCAGAAAGAGAAACAGAAATTATCCACATGATCTCACACACACACACACTCACACACACACACACACACACACACAGACACACACGCACACACACACACACACTCAGGGCCTTCAGTTCACGGCCCATTAGACTGTAATGGTGTCCTCTTTCTCCTCTTTCTCTGTAACTCTGAGTGATCCCCGCTGAGCTGCTGCTCTTCATCACCGAGACACACTGAGACGAGGACGACAGGATGAAGACGACAGGACGAAGACGACAGGACGAAGACGACAGGATGAAGACGACAGGATGAAGACGACAGGTCTGGGTCTCAGTCGGTGCTCTGGTTCATCCCAGAGATGTTGGACGGAGGTCGGAGCTCTGAGCAGACCGGTCCAGATCTTCATCACCAAACCGGGAACGTCTTTAAGATTTCTCTTAAAGGTCCCATATTGTAAAAAGTGAGATTTTCATGTCTTTTGTATTGTAAAGCAGGTTTAAGTGCTATATAAATACTGTGAAAGTATCAAAGCACTCAATCCACAGAGAAACACACACAGCCCGTATTCAGAAACTGAGCGTTTGAAACAAGCCGTCAGGATTTCTGTCCATTTGTGATGTCACAAATCTACAATATTTAGGCCATTTCACAGTTTTAAACGTAAACATTCTAAATGGGTCCCAGTTTATTTCCTGTTGCAGTGTATGTGAATGACATCAGCTGACAGGATGTAAACATGGACCCAAGCTGTTTCCTAGCAACGCAATTCCGTTGCCATTCCGTTGAAATGCGCTAAAACGGAGCGTTTCAGACAGAGCGTGAATACAGGTATATTCAGACAGACAGTATGAGAAAAATAATGTGTTTTTTGAACATTAAAACATGTAAACATGTTCTAGTAGAAACCCAAAATACAAACATAAACCTGAAAATGAGCACGATATGTCACCTTTAAGACAGACAGACGTTCAGACAGACAGGCAGACAGACAGAGAGACAGACAGACAGACAGACAGACAGATGATCAGTGTCTCTGTATTACAGCAGTCTGCTGCTTTTAGACGCCTCATTACTGGCCTCCTGCAGACTGAACCTGTCACACATTACAACAACAACACATCTAAATGTATGGAGCCTCTTCTTCCTCATTCAGTCCACTGAGCCCCCCCCCCCCCCTCCATCTACCTCACCTTTCTCTCTCAACCTCCCCCTCACCCCCATCACCTCCACCTGTCCGGCTGTGTGGAGTTTGTATATTCTCCCTGTGTCTGCGTGGGTTTTCTCCTGGTGCTCAGGTTTCTCCCACAATTCCAAGTTATGCATGAAGCTAATTGGACACTCTAAATTACCCCCAAATATTGTTTTAATATATTTGAGGGTAATTTAGAGTATTAAAAAAACTTCAATCTATCATATTTCAGTAACGGGATTCTCCTGGTGCTCAGGTTTCTCCCACAATTCTAAGTTATGCATGAAGCTAATTGGACACTCTAAATTACTCCCAAATATTTTTTTAATATATTTGAGGGTAATTTAGAGCATTAAAAAAACTTCAATCTATCATATTTCAGTAAGGGGATTCTCCTGGTGCTCAGGTTTCTCCCACAAAATATATATTGAAATAAATCAAATAAAACTTAAGTAAAAATCTAATTAACAGTCAAAGAAATTTTTCATTGGATTCAGGTTTTTAATTTTTATTCTGTAAATATTTTAATCTAGAAAGCACTTTGTGCTTAAATTTGAAAAGTGCTATATAAATAAAGTTATTATAATTACTAGGGCTGGGACGATTAGATACAATATGTATTGAGATTTTTAAGTATTTTTGATTCAATATAACAATTTATTGTGATTTTTGTTAACTTTTTCAACACTAGACCATGGGAACTTTAAAAGGGTGAAAATAACAAAATTATAAGTTCACAGCATTTTATGTTAAACTGTCCTACTTTTAATTTTACTTTTAATTCTCACGAAAGAAAAGTGAATAATTCTCCCATCTGGTGAGAACTTCTCTGGTATAAACTAATATTCATCTGGTTAAATAAATAAACTGTAAAGTAGTCAAATCAGCTACAACTGTAAAATACGACTCAGACTTGAATGCATCAGTAATAATAATGAATTAACATACTGTAATATACATTTTATTCTGCATTGATACTTTAAGTACATTTTGCCAATAATACTTATAAACTTTTACTTCACTGACAATTTCAGTGATTTTTATATGTAATGGAGTATTTTTTATATGTTTTTATATTGTAGTATTACTACTTTTACTAAGGTAACGGATCTGAATACTTCCTCTGTCTCTGCTAAACTTTGTCCTCACTGTACATAGAATACGTGTGTATATATATATATACAGTATATAGCCTATATATAAAAATACCTTTTGATATGAAAATGTTAGTAGGAATCAGGTTGCTGGTATTAGTGGTACTACTGTAGTACAACAATCTATTATTACTTTACTGTTCTTCTATTATTACTGGTGTTGTTTTATAGATTTGTTTGTATTTAGAGAGTGATGGAGGACGGAGACAGAGGACGAGGAGGAGGAGGAGGAGGAGGAGGTGATGAAGAGGAGTCATGTTTATCTGATGGGTGTCAGACTGAATACAAACAGCCTGATTTCACACAGAAGCAACAACCATCAGCTCCTGAGAGAGATTTTAAAGTCAAGTCTTTACCTCCTGCTGAGAAAACTCTCATCATGTCTCCATCTCCTCCACAAGTATAGATCTGATACCGGACCACCACCACAACAACATCATTATTATTACAGCTTTCAGACACACCGCTGTGGTTTATTTCTTTATCCTTCACTTGTCTTTCCCTGCAGGTGGACGGACACATTTCTCTCTGTTAAAGAGGATAAAGGTGAACTCAGCATTAATATATAATCATCTAATAAGTGATCAAACGAGTGATAGACTCGCCTGACCCATTCCTCCAGGTAGAGCACCGGGCTTTGATGCCAATGTTCGTAGTGACCAAACGGTGTTACAACTTCCGTGTCCGTCACGTGATGCCATTAGGCCCAAAAATACTTTTTCCCATAGATCAGGGTACTTTATACGGAAGATCGGCGGATGATCCGGGTACTTTATACGGAAGATCGGCGGATGATCCGGGTACTTTATACGGAAGATTGGCGGATGATCAGGGTACTTTATACGGAAGATCGGCGGATGATCCGGGTACTTTATACGGAAGATCGGCGGATGATCCGGGTACTTTATGCGGAAGATCGGCGGATGATCCGGGTACTTTATACGGAAGATCGGCGGATGATCCGGGTACTTTATACGGAAGATCGGCGGATGATCCGGGTACTTTATACGGAAGATCGGCGGATGATCAGGGTACTTTATACGGAAGATCGGCGGATGATCCGGGTACTTTATACGGAAGATCGGCGGATGATCCGGGTACTTTATGCGGAAGATCGGCGGATGATCCGGGTACTTTATACGGAAGATCGGCGGATGATCCGGGTACTTTATACGGAAGATCGGCGGATGATCCGGGTACTTTATACGGAAGATCGGCGGATGATCAGGGTACTTTATACGGAAGATCAGTGATTAAAACTACTTTAAATATTTATAATCTATCAAATAAATGACACAGTAGGTTTTCTGTCTTTATTTTAATATTTCTGGATACATTCTGTGTAACATATTAACATATAAACATATTAATATATAAATATATAGTTCTTATGAATAAACCCTCAACAACAGATTTAAATCAACATGAAACAACATTTAACACCTTCAGGTTTTAATACAACATATAAACTCTAAATATAAACGTGATAAATAACACATGTCTCAGAGTGATGATGATGAAGAGTGGTGAGAAGAAGAGGAGGAGGAAGAGGAGGGAGCGTTTGATTCTGACCCCAGAGCAGCTGATCATTATTAAAACGCTTTTTAAAGGAGGATTATTAGCATGAATACTAACGAGGTTAATCACGTTATAGAGGAACAATATTAGAGCCACATTTGGGCTCATTCCCACCACCTCCTCCTCCTCCTCTCTCCTCTCTCCTCCTCCTCTCCTCCTCCTCCTCCTCCTCCTCCTCTCTCCTCTCTCCTCCTCCTCTCCTCCTCCTCCTCCTCCTCCTCCTCCTCCTCATCCTCCTCCACCACCTCCTCCTCCTCCTCATCCTCCTCCACCTCACTTCTTTTTCTTCTCCATTCACCTCCTCTCCAACCTCAGCTCCACCAAGGACTCTTCCTCTCCTCCTCTCCTCTCCTCTCCTCTCCTCCTCTCCTCTCCTCTCCTCTCCTCTCTCCTCTCCTCTCCTCTCTCCTCTCTCCTCTCTCCTCTGTCTCCTCTCCTCTCCTCTCCTCTCCTCTGTCTCCTCTCCTCTCCTCTCCTCTCTCCTCTCCCCTCCTCTCCTCTCCTCTCTCTCTCCTCTCCTCTCCTCTCCTCTCCTCTCTCCTCTCCTCTCCTCTCCCTCTCCTCTCCTCCTCTCTTCTCCTCTCCTCTCCTCTCTCTCCTCTCCTCTCTCTGTCTCCTCTCCTCTCCTCTCCTCTCTCTTTCTCTTCTCTCCTCTCCTCTCCTCTCCTCTCTCTTTCTCTCCTCTCCTCTCCTCTCCTCTCCTCTGTCTCCTCTCCTCTCCTCTCCTCTCCTCTCCTCTGTCTCCTCTCCTCTCCTCTCCTCTTCCTCTCCTCCTCTCCTCCTCTCCTCTCCTCTCCTCTCCTCTCCTCTCCTCTGTCTCCTCTCCTCTCCTCTCCTCTCCTCTCTCTTTCTCTCCTCTCTCTCCTCTCCTCTCCTCTCTCTTTCTCTCCTCTCCTCTCCTCTCCACTGTCTCCTCTCCTCTCCTCTGTCTCCTTTCCTCTCCTCTGTCTCCTCTCCTCCTCTCCTCTCTCTCCTCTCCTCCTCCTCTCCTCTCCTCTCCTCTCCTCTCCTCTCCTCTCCTCTCCTCTCCTCTCCTCTCTCCTCCTCTCCTCCTCTCCTCTCCTCTCCTCTCTCCTCTCCTCCTCTCTTCTCCTTACCTCTCCTCTCTCTCCTCTCCTCCTCTCCTCTCCTCCTCTGTCTCCTCTCCTCTCCTCCTCTCTTCTCCTTGCCTCTCCACTGTCTCCTCTCCTCTCCTCTGTCTCCTCTCCTCCTCCTCCTCTCCTCCTCCTCCTCCTCTTGTCTTTACGCGTGCCAGTCACCTGCCGCTCCCTCCTCCTCCTCCTGACTTCCCGCCGTCTCCTCTGGCCTAAGTGGATTCTGATTGGCTGTGAGGAGCGGGTCTCGGGGTCTAGGGGGTCTGGAGGGTCTGGAGGACACCGGGACTCACTGAGGGCTTTTTGTAGTAAAAGCTCATTAAAGCGTGTCCTCCTTCAATAGAGACGCGGCTCTCCATTAATAAACTCCCGCTCGGCCCGCGTGCGTGGCGGCTGCAGCCAAACTCTCCTCCAAAAGAAAGAAAGAAAAAACGTTCATTGAGTCAAATCAATTGAAAAACATTTGCAAATGTGCCATTATTCCCGGATTTACTCTCCTTTCTTCTCTTCTGTCTCTCGGGACAAAAGCGCGCAGCCTCCGTGTTTTTGCACGGATCCGTTACGCACGGAGCTCCGGGGAGCCGGCGGGGGAGAGCCGGGGGTGAAGCCGAGGAGGAGAGAGGGGAGCCGGCTGGAGGAGAGCAGCGAGCCGCCTGGAGCTGCTGGAGCTGCTGGAGCTGCTGCAGGGAAGAAGAACATTTATCCATCAAGATATGAGATATTTTATATATTCTAAATACTAGCTGCCATATTTCATATTAAATATAATATTCATATGAAAGAAAGAAAATATCAAATGAAAAAGTTCCTCTTTCACATGATTTAATACATGTTCTATAACCTGTACTTTTTTAATATTAATAACAGAATGAGAGCCAGTGTCTCAGTGAGATCATTTATCTAAATACAGATTACATAAACACATAAAATCAACATATCATTCAGATATTTACAGGTTTCTGCAGGTTAAAGTGAATCATTCATAGAGCCTGTAAAACTCCAAAATCACACAAACAAATGAAATACACATTCATATTTTTTATTAAATATAAAAACAATATTCATAAGAAAGAAAGAAAAAATATGAAATGAAAAAGTTCCTCTTCCACACAACACGTTTTAATACATATTTTATAATAATTTAATATTAATCACTGAAAATGAGAGCCAGTGTCTCAGTGAGATCATATATCTAAATCAAGATTAAATAAACACATAAAATCAACCTTTATCATTCACATATTTACAGGTTTCTGCAGGTTAAAGTGTTTAAAAGACTATAAAATACAATTCACATGAAAGAATGTAAAATATGTGTGAGGGTATAAAAACACACCCAAAGGACAAACTATAGATAAAAATATTAACATGACAAAAATCACCATAACATTTTAGATATTAGTGTTCAAAACATTTCGTATATAAAAATATAGAGTGTAAAGTGTCGGAGTAAAGTTAAAATAAAATAGAAAGAAGGTGATGGTCATACAGTATTTACAGCAGTAATATCTACAGTTTCAGAGTGATAATGTTTCACAAATGAAATGTTTCTGTCAGCAGAGCGTCTCTACGTCTCTTTATAAACATGTTAAATGGACATTATTATCATCAGATCATCAGATAACTGCACCTGAATCATCAACAGGTTGAATCATTCACAGGTTCAGCCTGTAAAATCACTTTAAACATGTCACAGATTCACCTTCATATTTCAGATAAAAACATGATTTATTCTCCTCAGATTTCTCCTCTCAGCTCCGTGGATTTAATATTATTATTGAATTATTATTATTATTATTATTATTATTATTATTATTATTATTATTATTATTATTAATTCTCTTTTATTTAGTGGATTTAATATTATTATCTAATTATTATTATATACTATATAATATATTGAATTTTTATATAAACATGATGAGTTCAGTGTGTCTCAACAGTTTGAAAATCATCGTTTATGAATTAAAACCAAATTAAATTCATTCTGTGTGTGTGTGTGTGTGTGTGTGTGTGTGTGTGTGTGTGTGTGTGTGTGTGTGTGTGTGTGTGTGTGTGTGTGTGTGTGTGTGTGTGTGTGTGTGTCGCGCTCACGAGTGTCGACAATAAATGTTTAAAAGCTCATAAATACAGATCAGAGTGAAAGAGAGAATAATAATCCTGTAGAGAGACGACGGGAGGAGGAGAGAGGAGGAGGAGGAGGAGGAGGAGGAGGAGGAGGAGGAGGAGAGGAGGAGGAGGAGGAGGAGGAGGAGGAGGAGGAGGAGGAGGCTGAATGGAGGGATGAAGAAAGCAGCTGTTGTCTTGGTAATCTGTTTTCCTGCTCTGTCACTCACACGGCTGCACACCTCCTCCTCCTCCTCCTCCTCCTCCTCCTCCTCCTCCTCCTCCTCCTCCTCCTCCTCCTCCTCCTCCTCTTCCTCCTCCTCCCTCCTCCTCCTCCTCCTCCTCCTCCTCCTCAGCTCACATTCCACTGCTGAAGATTTCCCTTTAAATGTACAGAAATATAGAAGAAACATCAGATAAATCCAGCTGATCCCAGAGGTTTTGGGAGTCTGGCACACATTTAGTTTTTCTAGATATTATTAATGAGTAACCTGACATGTATACACAAATACTGTTTACATAAAAACATATGCACTAAGTAAACAAAAGATAAAGTATAACCACCAGCTCAGATCAAATCTCTAAAGGTTTCTCTGAATAAATCAGATCCAAACATGAACGTCGCCTCATGTCTTAATCAACATCCTTCAACTCTCACCTTGTTCTTGTACAGGTGAGAGTCAGTCAGCTCCAACAAACAACATGTTCACTGGTGGAAGAAGTGTTAAAACTAGACCTGTCCACTGATTCAAATATTTTAATCGTGATTAATCGCAAAATGTATCTGTTCTAAATGTACCTTAAAGGGAGATTAGTCAAGTATTTAATCCTCTTATCAACATGGGAGTGGACAAATATGCTGCTTTATGCAAATATATGTTTATATTTATTATTATAAATCAATTAACAACACAATGACAGATATTAGCTAGAGCTAAAGTTTACTAATCAAAACACTGAGAACAGTTAGCTAACACTGTTAGCATTCCCCATAGAAACTACTGGGAACATCGAGCTAACGCTTACTAATGAAAACAATGAGAAAAGCTTAAAACGTAACTAGTGTAAGTTTTACTTTCACTGAAGTAAAGGGTCTGAATTAGGGCTGTAAAGTTAACGCGATAGTAACGCAACTTGTGATTTTTAGGTTGTAGCGGCTCAGTTTTAAAGCTAGAGTGAAGATACTGGTATCGTATGAAACTATAAAACCTGATGAATCCATCGGTACCAACCAGGTCAGACTAGCTGCTCAGTTTACCTCTATGATAAACGTGCACATGTGCACTTAAATCACAGGACATCCACTAATTCTGCAGAAGTGATCTGCAGATGAAAAGACATCAACACTTGCTTGGGTTTACTCCAGGTGCTCAGGTTTCCTCCCACAAAAAAAAATGTCTACAGTGAAGAATAAATGAATAAAACATGTCAGACTAGATCATGAAGGATGTTAAATAACGCTCCAAACTTACACTAAATGTTGGTGAGGAAAAACTGTCATGGCCATTTCCAAAGTGGTCCCCTGACCTCTGACCTCCAGATCAGTGAATGTAAATGGGTTCTATGGGTACCCACGAGTCTCCCCTTTACAGACATGCCCACTTTATGATAATCACATGCAGTTTGGGGCAAGTCATAGTGAAGTCAGCACACTGACACACTGACAGCTGTTGTTGCCTGTTGGGCTGCAGTTTGCCATGTTATGATCTGAGCACATTGTTTTATGCTAAATGCAGAACCTGTGAGGGTTTCTGGACAATGTCTGTTATTGTTTTGTGTTGTTAATTGATTTACAATAATAAATATATACATACATTTACATAAAGCAACATATTTGTCCACTCCCATGTTGATAAGAGGATTAAATACTTGATAAATCTCTCTTTAAGGTTCATTATGAACAGATAAAGACAGCCGTAATAAATATAATTATAATCTTCAGAGACCTGCAGGATCCCGAACCAGGACCAGAGACCAGGTCTCTAACTGCTGGTTTCTGTTTCCTCATTAAGTCCTAATTGAGTGTTTCTACGGTGTCACGAGCCGGAGCTGTAAACGGAGCCAAGAGCGTGGAGAGGACACACACACACACACACACACACACACACACACACACACACACACACACACACACACACACACACACACACACACACACACACACACACACACACACACACACACACTCCTCCCTCCTCTCTTTATAGAAATGTTGGAGGAGGTGATTACAGCCCATTATAGAGACAGGCAGACAGAGAGACAGACAGACAGACAGGCAGACAGACAGGTTGTATATATATATATATATAGACCGTCTCACTCTGCAGCACAACTTCTATCAACTCTTTATATTTTCATCGTTTTAACTGAAAGCAGAAGAACCTTCAGCCTCTTTAAAGGACTCATTTTGTGCCTTGAATGTTTAATTTTATTTGAAAAGAAGAAAAACAACAAGTGGAGTTTTTATTCCACCAAGAATCTGACACTTGTTTGGATATTTTAAACTTTTGTTCCCCTGGAGGACCTCCTCTCCTCCTCTCCTCCTCTCCTCCCCGGCTCCAGCTGCAGCTCCTCCCCGGTCCCCGGTCCCCCGGTCCTCGGCTCCCGGTCCCCGGTCCCCGGTCCCCGGCTCCCGGTCCCCCGGTCCTCGGCTCCCGGTCCCCCGGTCCCCGGTCCCCCGGTCCCCCGGTCCCCCGGTCCTCGGCTCCATCCCTCCCCGGCTATGGGCTCCGTGCTGCCCGGCTCGTCTCTCGGCCTGAAGTCGGGCTTCAAGCCGCAGCAGCCTCTCTCTCTGGCGGACATCATCACCTCGGACATCCTGCACAGCTTCCTGTACGGCCGCTGGAGGCACGTGCTGGGCGAGCAGCACCATCACCTGCAGCACCAGCATCACCTGCAGCACGAGGACCGCACCGCTCCGAGCGCGAGCCCCAAGACCGCCTTCACCGCCGAGGTGCTCGCGCAGTCCTTCTCCGGAGGTCAGTGACGACATTTCAATTAACCAATTAATATTACACTTTAATATTTAACTTGAATGATATAAAGTGATGATTTAATCCTCCGGTTTCAGCAGAGTGACGCTTAAATTTACCTTCAAAAGAGTTGAATTCATTATTTCATCTCGTTCATCTGGATCAATTAAATCCATTACATCAATTTAATCAATTTAATCAATTAAATCAATTAAATCAATTAAGTCAGAGACGATCTTATCAATATTTTTATCCTAATTAATCATTAAATGTCTGACTGTGGAGATGTATACTAAAGGTGGTGAGGACTTTAACTCACCTGATATCTCATTTTTATACCAACTTTCTTCATCTCAGAGGGAAATATTCAGTTTTTACTTCATTTGTTTTATATTATTTTGCTTATTTTTCTATATCACACCCAAGAAATTATCGTCTTAAAACATGAAGCATTGTTATATCTTAAACTAAAGATAAAATCATCTCCTCGACCTGGTGAAACATTAAAATGCTGCTGATGTGCTTTTGCATTATAATTCATTATTACAGTTTAACGTGTTTTCTGACGATTAAAAAAAGGTGTAAAATTAGCTGAGGCGAGTTTAAACTGGACATAAAGTTTAATTTAATTATTGTTAATTAATCAGCCTGACAGTGAGCTTTATCAATAACCGATCAAACCGTTTGATCACCGTAAACTCGGGATGTGAAGCTCAGATTTCAACCTGCGGGCCGCCGGCGGAACTCTACTAAAACATTACAATTCTTATTAATTGATTAATTAATTAGCCTAACTAACCGGCCACCTGTTGATGGTTTATTAATTCCTAAAAGTGCCCGATCGTGTCTCTGATGTTAATAAATAATCTGCGCTTTTGAAGAGTCTTTTATTCATGTTTCTTTTTTTACTTTAATTAAATTTTATTGTGAAATTCGTTTCCGTTTTCGGTAGAATTCGTTCGGAACAATTGTAGAGAATCAGTGAGAGTTTGAACCCGGTGTCCCGGTGCTCCCGGTGTTCATTTCTAACGGATTATTCCCGGTTTTATTTCCCTCTGCGGGGACTTTAAATCTGCGTCGTGTCGTGTGAACTTTCTCCTGATGAATTCATGAGCTTTTTTCTTTTCTTCTTTTCCACGTTTTAAACTCGGATAATCTTCCACTTTTATCTCCATTTAAATCTCTTTTCTCCTTTAAGTCACAACGTGTTTCACGCTCCGTCCAGACCGTGAAACACCTTCTGACGTCTCTCTGGTAATCTCTCTATTCTGATTTTAAATCATTTCATTTCATTTATTATTTCTATTTTATATTTTATTTAGACTTTCTCTTCTTATTATTATTATTCTACTTCTCTGTATTCCACCTAAAGTCTTCCATCAGTGTGAGTTTAGTGTTTGATGGATTAATGTTTGTGCTGCAGCTCGCTGGGCAGCAGGAGGAGTTTATGGAGACATAAAGCGACTATTGAAGGAGAAAAAAGAGCATTTAACCTCCTTTTCTTCTCTCTGCCGAGGCTCAGTGTCATGCTGCTTTCACTGTTTGTGGGAAACTTCAGCTTTACAACATCCTGAACATCATGTCCTTTTCCAATAAAACTCACAGAGCAGCTCGCCAGACTGACATGTTATCATCATAATAATAATAATTATTTATATGGCACGTTTCAACACTCAGTTACAAAGTGCTTTACAATAAAAACACATTTAAAACACACAAGAATAATAAAATGTAGTAAAAACCAATAACTAAACACATAAAAACACAGAGGGTAAAACAGCTTTAATGTCATAAAACATGAATAAAATCACAGAAAAGCAAAGATCTGCAAGGAGCGACGCATCCGAGGATCTCAGAGTGCAGGAAGGGAAATAATAGATCTGATAAATAACTCGGGGCGAGGCCTCTCATGGCTTTGTAAGTAAGTAATATTTTAAAATCTCTTCTAAGAGCAACAGGTATCCGGTGTGAGGAAGCCATGATCGGTGAGATGTTTTCTTGGATTGTTAAATCTGCAAAAATGTGTATGGAGTTCTGAATGGGGGAAATCAATTTGATGTTGTTGTCGTCACTTTGAAGGGATTTTCTTTCTGGTTTCAGTCATCAAAGTTTATTTTTTTAAGAGAAGATAATAATGTCTGTTTAAAATGAATAAATGTGTTTTTATTTTATTTGTGTTCAGAGGTCCAGAAGTTGTCCAGTCTGGTTCTACCCAGCGAGGTGATCATCGCTCAGAGTTCAGTCCCAGGTAAACTCTCTTTATATTTCTGTGTTTTAATGTGCAGACACATCATCCGACTGAGTCTTTTTAATTATTTTGAATGAAAATCACGACTAAATAACATTTTCACCAGTGAATAACTCTTCATTTTAATCTGGTTTCTCTGGTTTTTTACCTTCTCACTCTTCACACGGCCAGAAAACTGTTGATTCTGATTATCTGACTGAGTTTAAACTCTAAAACAGTCATGTGTGATGTGTTATATACAATTTTCATTATATAATATTCCTGTTATATAAAGGCCCGTCTACATCTCAGGTTGGGTGCTGCAAACTAGATCAGGCTACATGGGTATTTTCTCTAAAACATAGTTTTATGTAGTATTGTGTAGTATTATGTAGTATTTCCTGCAGTAACAGTAGTATATCTGTGTTGTATTCCAGGTGAAGGGTTGGGTATCTTCTCTAAAACATATTTTTATGTAGTATTTCCTGCAGTAACAGTAGTATCTGTGTTGTATATTCCAGGTGAAGGGTTGGGTATCTTCTCTAAAACATAGTATTATATAGTATTTCCTGCAGTAACAGTAGTATATCTGTGTTGTATTCCAGGTGAAGGGTTGGGTATCTTCTCTAAAACATAGTTTTATGTAGTATTTCCTGCAGTAACAGTAGTATATCTGTGTTGTATTCCAGGTGAAGGATTGGGTATCTTCTCTAAAACATAGTATTATATAGTATTTCCTGCAGTAACAGTAGTATTTGTGTTGTATATTCCAGGTGAAGGGTTGGGTATCTTCTCTAAAACATAGTTTTATGTAGTATTTCCTGCAGTAACAGTAATATCTGTGTTGTATATTCCAGGTGAAGGGTTGGGTATCTTCTCTAAAACCTGGATTAAAGCAGGAACAGAGATGGGACCGTTCACCGGACGCCTCATCTCACCTGAACACATCGACCTGTACAAGAACAACAACCTCATGTGGGAGGTAAACTAAGTTTACTGTGACTCAACATTCATATTTACATTTATATTTATATTTATATTTATATTTACAGCCTATTTAATTCACCAACACTTACATTTACATTATATTCAGGCCTGTAAGACATTAAGCAGATGGTTTTATTCAGGAGCGACGTTCAATATCGCTACCAACTGACTGAACTTAGTCCAAACTTCCTGCACCATACAAAGCTTACTAGTAGAGCCTAACACCCAAACTAGAGTAAAAATATACCTGTTTTGTGCTCCGCCTCAGGTGTTCAACGAGGACGGGACGGTCAGGTATTTCATTGATGCCAGTCAGGAGGACCAGAGGAGCTGGATGACCTACATCAAGTGTGCGAGGAACGAGCAGGAGCAGAACCTGGAGGTGGTTCAGATCGGAAGCAGCATCTTCTACAAGGCCGTGGAGGTCAGTGAACGCATCACCGAGCTGATCCGTTAGCATGATAGCATGGCTAGCAGAAACTCAGCCAGTGATTTAGATACAGGTTGTTGGCTAGTAGCCTAATTAGGCTAGGTTAGTTAGTTAGTTAGCTAGCGTGCTAGATTTTTATTTATTTATGCTATTTGAATCCAAACCGCGATCTTTTCCTAAACCTAACTAAGAAGTTTTATTTTGAAAAGACTGGAGCTGAAATTGCCACGTGCGTCACGTGTTTGCTGGACATTCGTAAGAAAACACACAAAAAATACGTTGTCGAAAGTCGTGCTGAGCGTCACAAAAAAAATGGAAACTTGTGTCTATGTACACGAATCAAATAGATTCAATTTCGCGACTATTTCACGAACTGCCGTTAGACTGTGTTGACTCAACTCCACTTCCTCTACAGCCGTCTGTACTTCACTCTTTAATGACGTATATCTGAAACTCCTCAAACCAAAGACACAAGGTTCTCCAGCGTTGAGGTTCTGAAGAGAACCGGGTTACAGGATGTTTAGATGCTGCAGGTATTTTATATTCTTCACATGGTGAAAATCCTGTTCAGATTTAATTTTATATAATATTATTATTTATTTGTAGAGAACTTTCCAACAGGCAGCAAATTAAAATCAAGAAAATTAAATATAACATGCAGTCAAATGGGGAACCTTTAAATAACGTTAAATAAAGCAGAGTTAAAATTGCATTAATGTAAAAATTAAAGACACAATTCAAGTAAAATCAAGACTCAAAAAGATGCAAAAAAATCATGAAGAAGAAAAAGATGCAGAGAGTTTTTAATGTTCAGCAGCAGAAGCATGAAGAAGAGTTGAGGTGTGTGTCGCCCTCTGCTGGCTGAAGTGCTGAAGTGTTCATCAACTACAAATAACTAGTTTCCATTTCAGGTGTTCAGACAGAGAGTCCGATGATTAATTATAAGATATATATTAGTTTGTTTCTGTTTAAAGACAGTTAAGGTTCCTGATTAACCTGCATGTTTCCCTCCTCAGACGATCCCTCCGGACCAGGAGCTGCTCGTCTGGTACGGAAACTCCCACAACACCTTCCTGGGAATCCCTGGAATTCCTGGAGGAGACGAAGAACAGAGCAAGAAGACCAAGACCGGTACAGATTATTGATTATTGATCTGGGACATTAAGATCAGTCTTTTATTTTAGAGTGATCAAAATTTTTTTTATTTGGTTTCAATTTCAATTTTTGGTTTGAGTCTGAACAGATTTATTGACGAGAAGAATATATATAGTATAAATATATAATAGAATATAACAGATATCAGGATTAAATGCATCATTAATATGCCTGAATCATTTCTCCTCCTCCTCCTCCTCCTTCCAGATGAGTTCCAAACGTGTGAAGGCTCCTCCTCTTCTTCCTCCTCCTCCTCCTCCTCCTCGTCCTCCTCCATCACTCTCTCCTCCATCAGCGTGGGCCGCATGCGTTGCGTCATCTGCCACCGCGGCTTCAACTCCCGCAGCAACCTGCGCTCCCACATGCGCATCCACACGCTGGACAAGCCGTTCGTCTGCCGCTTCTGCAACCGCCGCTTCAGCCAGTCGTCCACGCTGAGGAACCACGTCCGTCTGCACACCGGCGAGCGCCCGTACAAGTGCCACGTGTGCCAGTCGGCGTACTCGCAGCTGGCCGGCCTGAGGGCGCACCAGAAGAGCGCCAGGCACCGGCCCACCGGAGACGCCGCCGCCGCGGGGGGAGGCGTGGTGGTGCACGCAGGTCACGTCGCTCACTCACCTCCTCCTCACCCGCCACAGCTGACCGCCATGCCTCACCCAGCGTCACTGGTTCACCATATACCCACCATGGTGCTGTGAGGGGGGGGGGACGGACAGACAGACCAAATACAGACAGACAAAGATAATAAATATTCAGCCCAGTCGCACCGAAGTTCGTGAAATAGTCACGAAATTTAATGTATTGATTCGCGTACGTAGACACGATACATTTTTTTCGTGATGGTCAGCACAAAATCAATTCGTATGTAATCCACATAATTGTGAACCGGGAAGTATAGAGACGAATAGGGAGGAGGCTGGGGTGGATGGGTGGGTCAAAAAACACCAGACTTTCACCAGGAGACCAATATTGGTGCCCCGTGTGAGGCCAGAAGTCAATGTTGAATTTAAGTTACGCCACTTCCGGAGTTATTTGAACCCAAAGCGCGATCTTTTCCTAAAGCTAATTAAGTAGTTTGTTGGCTAAACCTAACCAAGTCGATCTATTCTTAAACCTGGGTAGTTTTATTTTGAAAAGACTGGGGCGGAAATTGAAACGTGCGCCACGTGTTGCTGGACATTCGTAGGAAAACGCTCTAAAAATACGTTGGTGAAAGTCGTGTTGAGCGTCACGAAAAAAAAATGGAAACTTGTATCTATGAACACGAATCAAATAGATTAAATTTCGTGAGACTGTGTTGAAGTTTTTGGACAAACTAAGACAGGTGTATCTCCATCACGGAGGACTAGTAGTTACCCAGGTAGCCTGGTGAATCGGGCGGGTAAACGTCGGCACATTGGGCTGCGTTCTGGTACCAGAAGACCAGCTGAGATCCGACTCTGGCCTCTATGCAGCTCAGATTTTGGGGTGTAACATTGGGCTGGATAATGGTACTCAGGCGTTGGTCCAGAACAAAGAACGTATATCTCTAAGAAGTGAAAGTCAATTGTTGGTTCCATGTCAACATCAGCTCCCAGCTACGCTTCCGCCATTTTGGACTGAAAGCGACTACCGGATGCCAGTAAAACGTCCTCCTACAAAGAGACTTACAAAAGTAAAACTACATTATTTCTATTCTATTGTCAGATTCTACTGAAATGTCCTTTGTTGAGCTGTGTTTCAGTCCAAAATGGCGGCAGTGTCTGTTGTCAAAAAAACACCGTAGTTTCGTCTCTTTGCTTCTATAATCAGAACCTCAAATCAGACCAGTTACCTTGGCCGATATCAGAAAATCCTTCATCATCATGAGTCCAGAACCAGACGGTCCACATGGTGATGTTACACCAGAAACAGTACTGAGCCTTCAGAGCAGAAGAACGACTCAGCAGTGATCTCACTTCTATTCTGACTCTCTATTGATGCTGGATTCAGGCCAGCAGGCGTTTCCAAACACTTTAAATCAATGAAGCATTTTCAGCACATTTATTCAAAGTGCTGCAGAGAGTTTCCACATTCAGGGCTACCTGGGTAATAATCCACAAAGACCAGCTCCATTATCTAAACATCAAATCAATCAGATGGATCTCAAGTGTGTACATTATATGCAAGAACACACACACACACACACACACACACACACACACACACACACACACACACACACAGTTCTTTATTGAAACGTTTCAGTGTCTCTTCATCCGGACGAGGAGACACAGTTGCATGATGGGACACGGCGTCCAGTATAAATCCCGTATATCTGTGAGATGATGATGTCGTGCTTTGGTTTGCATGCTAATGGTTCTCTGTTAAAGGTTCGTGATGTGTGTGTTGAACACGAGGAGGCGCTACAGTCTGAGCACTGAAGCTCCTTCAGAGGAATCCATCCCGGTTTCTGCTAGATCGTCCTGTTGGTCAGCTGACAGAAACATTGGTCGTGTCTAGATGGAAACACGCAAACTGCGAAATCTGATCTGAAATCTGCAAAATCTCTTGAGAGACTCCCTGACCGACGACCTATTCAAGGTCAATGTTAGAGGTCAATACCTAACCTTAACCATACAAGGTCAATGTCTAACCAACAATCTCGTGAGAGTTTCCTCAGTTCGCTGGCTCCCTTCTAGCCACTACCAGAAACATCCATCGTACAGTTATTCCCATGCTAACAGGTTAGCATACAGCAGTTAGCGTTAACGTTAGCGTTAGCGTTAATATGTTAAGCTGTAGTCGCCCCCAAGCTAGCACTTTAGCATTCACCTTGTGGAGTTATAACTGTAAGCACTAATATTTACGTTAGCTTGACTGGCGGTACACATGATGTTTGAAATAAAATCTTCTTTTGCTCAACGTTAGCTGCATGCTAACATGTGAGCATGCAGCTCACATGTTAGCTGCATGCTAACAGGTTAGCTGCATGCTCACATGTTAGCTGCATGCTAACATGTTAGCTGCATGCTAACATGTTAGCAGGCGTGAACGGTTTTGGCGTCTTCTTACTGACCAACCAGTTAATCTACTACAAACTCACCAGATTCCTTTAAAGAAGCTCACCACTTATTAAAATAGGCAGAGCCTGAAATTTAACATATATTATTATTAATATTATTAATATTATTATTGGTTCATGTCTGTTGGGTCGAGACCCAAATTGGGTCTCCGGCAGGTTCAGTCGACACCTGTTAGAAAATATTAGAGTTTCTAATGTGTGTAAATGTTTCTACATGATTTGTTTCCCTGATTATTTCCGTATGAATCTGTTTATGTTAAATAATCCCAGTAAAGAGAGGAGAGACGTGATGAGTCCCTTCAGCAGTCTGTCGGCCCGGTTCTCTTCATGTCATGTAAATAAACTGTCAAAGAAAAGAATATAAACATGAGATGTGCTTTACGCCCAGAATATAATTCAACTGTCACTTTATTATCTCTCTATATGTATACGGTCAGATATATGACACATGTATCAGTATATGAACTATGTTGACTTCTATAAAGGACATTGTATTTGAGCCTATATACTCCGAATAAAGTATTTACTTCTGCTCTGATCATCTCCGTCAGTCTGTGTACTATACATATACGTATACATATACATATACATATACAGTATACATATACATATACATATACATATATATATACAGTATACATCCAAGTAACCAAGTACATTTACTCAAGTAATTTGAGGTACTTGTATTTGTTACTGGTTACCTTGTAAATGAAGATTTTAAAAAGCCTATAATGGACAAATTTAAATAATACAATACGTTGCTCTACTAATTTTTTATTCTAATTTTTTTGAATATTTATAATATCAATAAAATTTAGAAATAGTAAATTGATAGTTAAACTTGTTTTAATAGTTATTTTACTGTTAACAAACAATGAAATAATAATTGATAATGTTTACTAATTATTAGTAATGCTATAATTTAACTATCAGAATGTAATTGTTATCGTCTCCTATCAGCCATGATACAATATAGAATTTATAAACTAATTATTTCATTTTACACAAACTAATGATAAAATAATATAAATTATAGCATCACTAATAATTAGTTAACATTATTAATTATCATTTAATTGTTTTTTAACATTAAAATAACTATTAAGTAATTTTATTTAATAATATTACACAAACTAATGATAAAATAACAGAAATAATAGCATCACTAATAATTAGTAAATATTATTAAATATCATTTAATTGTTTGTTAACATGAAAATAACTATTAACTAATTTTAATTAATCATATTACACGAACTAATGATAAAATAACAGAAATAATAGCCTCACTAATAATTAGTAAATATTATTAAATATCATTTAATTGTTTGTTAACATTAAAATAACTATTAACTAATTTTAATTAATCATATTACACAAACGCCCCCCTCTCCCCTTTCAGTGGTACGTCCCGTCCAGTTAAGACCTCCAGAGAGTTCTATTTCTTTGATGGTTTGACAACCGCCAATAAACACCAAAGAAGAAGAAGAAGAAGAGTTTGATTTCTAACTTCCGGTAGTTTAGTTTAGCTAATTAATCTAAAAACGAGTGTTTCTGCCTTTGTTTGACTGTAGTTTGCCTCCATTGAAAGTAAGTAAGTACATTCATTTACATTTTACTATGGTTAATGTTCAGTATATTCATCCTTTTATAGGTAATTATTGTTCCTTTTAATGTCGAATAACTGCTGCTCATGCTAACAATTAGCCTGCAGTGCTAGCTAACGTTAGCTTCCGCCTGCTAGCTTCCTGTGTTCTGTCTTTTTTTTAATTTTTTTTTAAATTTTATTTTTTATTTCAAAAGTTCAATACAATATAATCACATGTTCAGATGTTTCATTACAGTTCTGCAAACATATCTTAAGGTATAAAAATAATATAAAAATAAATTGTAAATTGTAAAACAAATAAACTGTAAAGAAAGGAAAAAGAGGAATAAAAACAAAACCAAATAAAAACCAAATAAACAAACAAAAATCATTTAGAGGTTTTGCTAAACAATTGGAATAAATTTGAAATGTCTAAACAATTTAATAGTTTTGGTCAATTTAGAACTTTTTAGTTTTAAGTTTTCAATCATGGACAAATATGTTTTAAAATCAGTATCTTTAAAGATAAAAAAGTAGGGTATCCTTTTAAGCCAAATCATTTTATGTATATAATATTTTGCTAATATAACGATCAAATTAATTAAGTAAATCTCATCTGCCAAAAAACTGAGTAATATCTCAGTTCTTGTCAGCACGATAACCTTTTGGAAATGTTTAGAGAGATTCCTCTGCAAATGAAACCAAAAAGAAGTAAAACAATCTACAAAAACCTGTTCAACAGTCTCCTCTTCACAATTACAAAAAGTGCATCTATTGCTTACAGTTTCAAAGAATTTGGAAATCTTATCTTTAACAAGGTAGTACCTGTGTTCAGTCTTAAAACCTGTGTTCTGTCATTAGTAGGTAGCTGGTACAGGTGTTGGTAAAGGTGTGTGTTCTCATGGCTCCACCTGGTGGAGGTGAGGTGTACAGCAGAGCTCGTCCTTCAGCTCCACACAGTGACTGGGTCTAATGGTTTCTATAAAAATAAAAAAGGGTGACTGTCCAGCTTCCTTTGAAGGTAAGTCCTTGGTAAAGGATAGCATAATTTATATGCAAAAAAATAAATATATATTTTTAAAAATATACAAACAAATATATACATACATTTTCATATTTTCATTTAATTTAATTATTTCCACATTTATTTATTGCTCTTTATGTTTCCACATTTATATATTTATTTACTTATTTATTCTTTATTTATTCCTCTTTATATTACCGCTTTTTTATTTACTATTTTTTCCCATTTATTCTTTTTTATTTTTCCACATTTATTTATTTACTTATTTATTACTCTTTATATTTCCACTTTTTTACTTAGCATTTTTTTTCCATTTATTCCTCTATATAGTACCACATTTATTTATTTATTATTTTATTTATTCCTTTTTATATTTCCACATTTATTTATTTACTTATTCATTCTTTCATTTATTCCTCTTGTTATTTCCACTTGTTTTACTTAGCTTTTTTTTCTCCATTTATTCTTCTTTATATTTCCACATTTATTTCATTATTCTTTTACAGATTTATTCTTTTTTATGGTCCTCCTGTGACTTCATATATTTTAACTGAAATTGCTCTCTATGTTTGATTTGCACTGAAATTTCACTTTTAGTTTTTATGTATCTTATATTATTATTATTATTTTATTTGTTTATTTTATACTCTTTTATTCTTCCAATCTGTGTCTATTTTAAAACTTCATTACCTAATTAAAGCCCCTGTGTGTATAAATAAACTTCTGTTTTAACTGTGATTAATGAAAATGTTCCTGATATTATTTATATTTTTTACTGCTGAGTGAAGAAAAAACAAGAAACATAATAAATGTGAACATTAGACGACTGCCTGATGAGCTGATAACAGAGTCAACAGGACGATTAGGTAAGATCAGAAAACACAGGCTGAGTAAACTCACCTTTCACCACACACACACACACACACACACACAGAGGAAGTTCCTGCTCTGTTCTGTTTTCTGATAACTCGTCAGGTATTTGCCAATAGCTGAGTTGATCAATAACTAATAAAACCTTCGTCTCTGTCGCTGTCTGTCAGTTTTCTCCTGTCCGTCAGGATGAAGGTGTGTGTCCTCCTCGTGTGTGTGTGTTGTCTCTGTTGGAGGACGGAGGCCGAGTCCAGATCGTAAGTCAACTGTCTTTCATCCATTATTATTAATATTATTATTATTATTATCATTCACTGCTTTATTATCTTGTCACACTTGTAGAGTTTGTGCATCAGTGACTAACAGTGTTAAAGTAACTGATGGTACAGATAGATGGGAGCTGTTTGAGCTGCAGGACTAGAACGTTTGTGTAGAATATTATATATATATAATATATATATAATATCTCTCAAAATCTGTTTGTTGGTGGTGCAGAGCAGAGAGGTGTGAACGGACTCTGTGAAGGTCGGGGGGGGGGGGGGGGAATGAAACCTCAGCTAAGCAAACAGTGTTTCTGCAACTACGGGAATGTTTAAAATTGGCAGAGCAGTGCTTGATAAATATATACACAGTGTTATTACCCATCTAGACATAATAAATAATTACGAAATAATGTGATTTAATATAGTTTATGGAGCATTTTATGGATCCAAACACCACTTTTCTCCTTTTCCCACAACTGTGGTCTCAATACGTAAAATGATCTAATTCAACTATAATTTGACATTATTACACGTAGAATGGTAGGTGGGTCCATTATCAGTATTATTATTTTTAGGTTTTTAAATCATCCTGTATCTTCCCAGTGATGTTGCTCATGGATTCACATCACAACATTCATATTCATATTCAAAGTTTGTTTTAGCATCAAAAGTCTATTTTCCCTTCAAGTCCTTCTAAAACCTTTTCTCCCACATGCTGACCTGACGGAGGTTTCTGCATCATGACGCTGCTACATGTACAGTATATATATATATATATATATATATATATATACATCCTTATAGTCAGTGTATTAATACATATATACAGTACTAACTCACCGATGGATGCAGCGGTAGAGCAGCTACTCCTGTGTTCTGAGAGGGAAAATTACTGGTTTTATGAATGGAGTCTGGTGGGTTTGAAGACAATGATATAACCGCTTCAGTTCCCCGTCAGAAAGAGCTGTCTGACGGCGAGGTAAAGCCGTGAAAATATTCTAAATATAGTGTACACTTAAACTGATATTGATTTTTTTTAGTTGTCTTTACCTCGCCGGGGAACTGAAGCTGTTATATCTCTCTACTCAAAGCCACCAGACTCCATTTCACAAAAGCAGTGATTTAACCTCTCAGAACAGGAGAGTCTACATACAACCTCACTTCTTTCAGATACTGATCACATCTAACGTTGACTGCTCACATTATTCATAACCTTATTGGTTAGCTGAGTGGACGTTTACATTTGAAAAAAACCCAGAAAAGAACGCCATAAATATTTTCTTTACAAACTGTTTTATGTAGCTGCTCTCTGATTGGATGAAAGATCCGTCACCTTTCTGTTTCCTGTTTGATCACATGACTGAAGGTAAGGCGTGTCCTCCTCCCTCAGGTATCTGATCACAGCTCCTCTCTCGCTGCGTCTGGACGCCGTGGAGACGGTGCTGCTGCAGCTGTTCGGCTTCACGGACGAGGTGACGGTCTACGTGTTCTTGAAGACCTCCATGGCTCCGGATCACGTGGTTCTGGCTCGGGAAGTCGTGACCCTCAACGCGCTGAACAACCACCAGGCCGCCGCCAAAGTCCAGGTCAGACACGACACACAGAGCGGTACGCTATCAGATCTTAGGATGAGGTTCGTGAGGTCACTTCCTGTTGTGTTTCTCTCTCCAGCTGCTCCCAGTTCAGCTGGATAAGAGTGTGAGTCATGTGATCCTGCACATCCAATCAGCAGAGATCAACCAGCACCTGTCTGTCGACGTCAGCCGCACCAACGGCTTCCTGTTCATCCAGACCGACAAACCGCTGTACACGCCCCATCAGAGCGGTGAGAGCTTAGAACTACACATATCAGAACAGAGACTCCGTGTCCCACAATGCATTGCACAGCTGTCACTGTTTGTGGGTCTGGTGGAAAGTAACTAAGTACATTTACTCACATTTTTTAAGCTTCTTGGTTATAAAATGAGCTGTTCTTCTCTGATATGATATAAATGTTATAAAATGAGCTGCTCTTCTCTGAAATAAGATAAATGTTATAAAATGAGCTGTTCTTCTGTGATATGATATAAATGTTATAAAATGAGCTGCTCTTCTCTGATATAAATGTTATAAAATGAGCTGTTCTTCTCTGATATAAATGTTATAAAATGAGCTGCTCTTCTGTGATATGATATAAATGTTATAAAATGAGCTGCTCTTCTCTGATATAAATGTTATAAAATGAGCTGTTCTTCTCTGATATAAATGTTATAAAATGAGCTGCTCTTCTGTGATATGATATAAATGTTATAAAATGAGCTGCTCTTCTGTGATATGATATAAATGTTATAAAATGAGCTGTTCTTCTCTGATATGATATAAATGTCTGTTTTCTGTGTGTCCAGTCAAAGTGCGGGCGTTCTCCCTGAACCAGGAGCTGAGGCCGGCCAATCGCAGCGTCTTCCTGACCTTCAAGGTGAGTGTGACGACCTGCAGGACCAGCAGGTGTTGATTTCTCTCACGTCAAAGTGATCTGAGGATCTGATCAGTGATCTCGTCCCCCCTCAGGACCCGGATCTCATCACGGTGGACATCGTGGAGATGATCGACGTCAACAACGGGATCCCCTCGATGCAAAACCCGTTCAAGATCCCCATCAAACCAAAGTGAGACCTTTAAAAACCAAACGTACTACGACTGAGATATAAAACAAAATCTATGCACATTCTGAATCCAGGCTGTTTGTAATATTATTAATGTGATTCCAGGCTGTTTATAATGTTATTAATGTGATTCCAGGTTATTTATAATGTTATTAATGTGATTCCAGGTTGTTTGTAGTGTTATTAATGTGATTCCAGGCTGTTTATAATGTTATTAATGTGATTCCAGGCTGATTATAATGTTATTAATGTGATTCCAGGCTGTTTATAATGTTATTGATGTGATTCCAGGCTGATTATAATGTTATTAATGTGATTCCAGGCTGTTTATAATGTTATTGATGTGATTCCAGGCTGATTATAATGTTATTAATGTGATTCCAGGCTGTTTATAATGTTATTAATGTGATTCCAGGCTGTTTATAATGTTATTAATGTGATTCCAGGCTGTTTATAATGTTATTAATGTGATTCCAGGCTGTTTATAATGTTATTGATGTGATTCCAGGCTGATTATAATGTTATTAATGTGATTCCAGGCTGTTTATAATGTTATTAATGTGATTCCAGGCTGTTTATAATGTTATTGATGTGATTCCAGGCTGATTGTGATGTTATTGATGTGATTCAAGGTTGTTTGTAGTGTTATTGATGTGATTCCAGGTTGTTTGTAGTGTTATTGATGTGATTCCAGGTTGTTTTTAGTGTTATTAATGTGATTCCAGGCTGTTTTATAATGTTAATAATGTGATTCCAGGCTGATTGTGATGTTATTGATGTGATTCCAGGTTGGGTATTTGGTCCATTGAAGCCTCGTATTCTGATGATTTCGACACAACAGCGAGAGCAGACTTTGAGGTTAAAGAATATGGTAACAACAACACAATAAAACTACTTTATCAGATATCATATCAACCAGGTTTCAGTATGAATAAAGTGTAAAATGTGAATTATTAACTGTTGTGTCTCAGTTCTTCCCAGTTTCTCCATCCTGGTGGAACCACAAGCTAACTACGTTAGCCACGGCAGCTTCAAAAGTTTCAACTTCAAGGTTTCAGCCAGGTAAGAAACACGCCGACGTCATGTTCAGATATCAGTATCTGATATATCCAGAACACAAACATATTTAATACGTGTGAATGAGACGGAGCGTGTTTCTCTCAGGTATCTCCACGGCGCTCCGGTGGCTGACGGCGAAGTGTTTCTGCGTTACGGTTACGTTAGCGGGAAGACTCCTCCGGTTATCATCCCCAGCTCCGTCACCAGAAACAGAGTAAGAGACATGGTTTTACTACTCATTAACTCCTCATTAACAGCATGTATATAGATTTACCTGGCTGTTCCTGTGTCCTTCAGTTGTCTTCGACAGGTGAGGTGGACGTGACTGTGAACATGGAGAAGGTCCTGTCCAAACACGACGGACCCAAAGACCTCAACAGTCTGATGGGGAAGTACCTGTACATCGCTGTCCTGCTGCAGGAGGACACAGGTACGCAGCCTTTATCCAGGTCTTAAACCGGAGATTTATAGTCTTAAACCTAAGATATACAGTCTTAAACCTGACATTTAAAGTCTTAACTCTCAGATATAAAGTCTTAAACCTGAGATTTAAAGTCTTAAACCTGAGATATAAAGTCTTAAACCTGAGATATAAAGTCTTAACTCTCAGATTTAAAGTCTTAAACCTGAGATTTAAAGTCTTAAACCTGAGATATAAAGTCTTAAACCTGAGATATAAAGTCTTAAACCTGAGATTTAAAGTCTTAAACCTGAGATATAAAGTCTTAAACCTGAGATTTAAAGTCTTAAACCTGAGATTTAAAGTCTTAAACCTGAGATATAAAGTCTTAAACCTGAGATTTAAAGTCTTAAACCTGAGATTTAAAGTCTTAACTCTCAGATTTAAAGTCTTAAACCTGACATTTAAAATCTTAAACCTGACATTTAAAATCTTAAACCTGACATTTAAAGTCTTAAACCTGAGATTTAAAGTCTTAAACCTGACATTTAAAGTCTTAAACCTGAGATTTAAAGTCTTAAACATGACATTCAAAGTCTTAAATCTCAGATTTAAAGTCTTAAACCTGACATTTAAAGTCTTAAATCTGACATTTAAAGTCTTAAACCTGACATTTAAAGTCTTAAATCTGAGTTTTATAGTCTTAAACCTGACATTTAAAGTCTTAAATCTGAGTTTTATAGTCTTAAACGTCACATTTAAAGCCTTAAACCTGAGATTTAAAGTCTTAAACCTGAGATTTAAAGTCTTAAACGTCACATTTAAAGCCTTAAACGTCACATTTAAAGTCTTAAACCTGACATTTAAAGTCTTAAATCTGACATTTAAAGTCTTAAACCTGAGATTTATAGTCTTAAACCTGAGATATAAAGTCTTAAACCTGAGATCTAAAGTCTTAAACCTGAGATATAAAGTCTTAAACCTGAGATATAAAGTCTTAAACCTGAGATTTAAAGACTTAAACCTGAGATATAAAGTCTTAATGCTGAGATTTAAAGTCTTAAACGTCACATTTAAAGTATTGAACCCGACATTTAAATTATTGAACCTGACATTTTAAGTCTTAAACCTGACATTTTAAGTCTTAAAAATGAAATTTAAACCCTTAAATCTGACATTTAAAGCCTTAAATCTGACATTTAAAGTCTTAAACGTGACATTTTAAGTCTTAAACATGACATGTAAAGCCTTAAATTTGACATTTAAAGTCTTAAACGTGACATTTTAAGTCTTAAACGTGACATTTAAAGCCTTAAACCTGGGATTTAAAGCCTTAAACCTGGGATTTAAAGCCTTAAACCTGACATTTAAAGCCTTAAACCTGACATTTAAAGTCTTAAACCTGAGATTTAAAGTCTTAAACCTGAGATTTAAACTCACCTGTGTGTTACTCAGGTGGGATCACTCAGGAGGCGGAGTTTGCTGCGGTGAAGTTCGTTAAGTCCCCGTACAGCCTCAGCCTGGTGTCCACGCCGCCCTTCATCAAACCTGGACTTCCTTATAACATCCAGGTGAGTCCAGACGTCACTCTCACACCTGTTCACCTGCTGTCAGCTTAAGAATGAACTTTAACACGGTGACGTCATGATGTCTCTGCAGGTGCTGGTGAAGGATCACCTGGACAAACCGGTGAACCGGGTTCAGGTGCGTCTGGTGGAGCGACAGGTGTTCAGACGGGGGACGGAGAGCGAGGTCATCCCCTGTCCTGACAGCGCCAACAGCCAATCAGACGGCCTCGCTGTCTTCATCTGCAACACACCCAGTGAGGCTCTCAGAGCTGTACTGAAGGTGAGGAGGAGGAGGAGGAGAGGAGGAGGAGGAGGAGAGGAGGAGGAGGAGGAGGAGGAGGAGGAGGAGGAGGGGAGGAGGAGAGAGGTGGAGGGGGAGAGGAGGAGGAGGAGGAGAGGGGGAGAGAGGAGGAGGAGGAGGAGGAGGAGGAGGAGGAGGAGGAGAGGAGGAGGAGGAGGAGAGGAGGAGGAGAGAGGAGGAGGAGGAGGAGAGGAGGAGGAGGAGGAGAGGAGGAGGAGGAGGAGGAGGAGGAGGAGGAGGAGGAGGGGAGGAGGAGAGAGGTGGAGGGGGAGAGGAGGAGGAGGAGGAGAGGGGGAGAGAGGAGGGGGAGAGGAGGAGGAGGAGGAGGAGGAGAGGAGGAGGAGAGAGGTGGAGGAGGAGGAGGGGGAGGAGTGGAGGAGGAGGAGGAGGAGGAGAGGAGGAGGAGGAGAGGAGGAGGAGGAGGAGAGGAGGAGGAGGAGGAGAGGAGAGAGGTGGAGGGGGAGGAGTAGGAGGAGGAGGGGGAGGAGGAGGAGGAGAAGAGAGGACGAGAGAGGAGGAGGAGGAGGAGGAGGGGGAGGAGTAGGAGGAGGAGGAGGAGGAGGAGAGGAGGAGGAGGAGAGGAGGAGGAGGAGGAGGGGGAGGAGGAGGAGGAGGAGAGGAGGAGGAGGAGGAGAGGAGGAGGAGAGAGGTGGAGGGGGAGGAGTAGGAGGAGGAGGAGGAGGAGGAGGAGGAGAACTTGTTGTGAACTTGTTGTTGTTGTTAACTGCTCGTCTTCCTGTGTCTGCCTCAGTTCCAGACGGCGGACGGCGCCCTCCCAGCAGCCAGTCAGGCGAGTCTGACTCTGGAGGCGTCGGCCTATCACTCTCCGAACCAGCGCTACCTGTACATCGACCCCCCGCTGCCGGGCCGCGGCCTCCAGGTGGGCCGCTTCCCCAACATCAAGGTGTACTCGGCCATGCCCTCCTACGTGCCCGTCCGAGCGCTCAGCTACCTGGTGAGGAAACGCGTCCGACGACGCACGACGTCCGTGTTTGTCCTGTTTCCATAGTTACTGATGACATCACTGCCGCGTGCGTCCCCTCAGGTGCTCTCTAAAGGGAAGGCGGTGCATTTCGGCAGTCAGAAGTTCGTCTCCAGCGGCGACCACAAACAGACCGTGAGCTTCGAGGTGACGGCGTCCATGGTCCCGTCCATCCGGCTGCTGGTTTACTACATCCTGTACGGAGAGGGAACATCTGAGCTGGTGGCCGACTCCGTCTGGCTGGACGTCTCCGACAAGTGTGTCAACGGACTGCAGGTACAACAAGTACTGTACAAGTACTGTACAACAAGTACTGTACAAGTACTGTACAACAAGTACTGTACAAGTACTGTACTAGTACTGTACGACCTCATACTATACTAGTACTGTACAACAAGTACTATACTAGTACTGTACAACAAGTACTGTACAAGTACTGTACAACAAGTACTGTACTAGTACTGTACAAGTACTGTACAACAAGTACTATACTAGTACTGTACAACAAGTACTATACTAGTACTGTACAACAAGTACTGTACAAGTACTGTACAACAAGTACTATACAAGTACTGTACAACAAGTACTGTACAAGTACTGTACAACAAGTACTGTACAAGTACTGTACAACAAGTACTATACAAGTACTGTACAACAAGTACTATACAAGTACTGTACAACAAGTACTATACAA
>CAKAOJ020000601.1:2500-5000 GCA_916701645.2 Sebastolobus alascanus | reverse complement strand
ATAGTTTAATTATGATCTATAGTTTAGTTATGATCTATAGTTTAGTTATGATCTATAGTTTAGTTATGATCTGTAGTTTAGTTATGATCTATAGTTTAGTTATGATCTATAGTTTAGTTATGATCTGTAGTTTAGTTATGATCTATAGTTTAGTTATGATCTATTTGATCTATAGTTTAGTTATGATCTATAGTTTAGTTATGATCTATAGTTTAGTTATGATCTATATGATCTATAGTTTAGTTATGCTCTATAGTTTAGTTATGATCTATAGTTTAGTTATGATCTATAGTTTAGTTATGATCTATAGTTTAGTTATGATCTATAGTTTAGTTATGATCTATTTGATCTATAGTTTAGTTATGATCTATAGTTTAGTTATGATCTATAGTTTAGTTATGATCTATATGATCTATAGTTTAGTTATGCTCTATAGTTTAGTTATGATCTATATGATCTATAGTTTAGTTATGCTCTATAGTTTAGTTATGATCTATAGTTTAGTTATGATCTATAGTTTAGTTATGCTCTATAGTTTAGTTATGATCTATAGTTTAGTTATGATCTATAGTTTAGTTATGATCTATAGTTTAGTTATGATCTATAGTTTAGTTATGATCTATATGATCTATAGTTTAGTTATGCTCTATAGTTTAGTTATGATCTATAGTTTAGTTATGATCTATAGTTTAGTTATGCTCTATAGTTTAGTTATGCTCTATAGTTTAGTTATGATCTATAGTTTAGTTATGATCTATTTGATCTATAGTTTAGTTATGATCTATAGTTTAGTTATGATCTATAGTTTAGTTATGATCTATAGTTTAGTTATGATCAAACTAAACGAGGAGAAGAACACAGACTTTATATCTCTACAGTCTGACTTCCTCCCTCTTCAGTCCTGACTCCTCTAAATGTTGTATTCTGTGTGTTTAGTCCTGACTCCTCTAAATGTTGTGTTCTGTGTGTTTAGTCCTGACTCCTCTAAATGTTGTGTTCTGTGTGTTTAGTCCTGACTCCTCTAAATGTTGTGTTCTGTGTGTTTAGTCCTGACTCCTCTAAATGTTGTGTTCTGTGTGTTTAGTCCTGACTCCTCTAAATGTTGTGTTCTGTGTGTTTAGTCCTGACTCCTCTAAATGTTGTGTTCTGTGTGTTTAGTCTTGACTCCTCTAAATGTTGTGTTCTGTGTGTTTAGTCCTGACTCCTCTAAATGTTGTATTCTGTGTTTAGTCCTGACTCCTCTAAATGTTGTGTTCTGTGTTTAGTCCGGGTCAGAGGTCGGCCATCAGGCCTCTCCCAGACTCTCTGACCACCTGGGAGATCAAGGCTGTCGGAATATTCAACAACGGTGAGATTATTATTCATCCTTCATCTGTCCTTAATGTTCAACATCCCTCCCTCTTCTCTTCCTTCCTTTAATCCCTTCATTTCCCTCCTTCCATCTCCGTGTCTGTATCTCTGCAGTACATTCACTAAAACCATTCAAATATAATATACGTAAGTAATAATGTACAGCTAGCGGGTCATTGTAGTGAAAGAATCCCCTTCAGGGCGATGCAGCATCGCCCTGAAGGGGATTCTTTCACTACAATGACCCGCTAGCTGTACATTATCCCGCTTATTACACGGCTACTTACTGAAGAAACCAATATTTTGATGCAAAAACGGTCCGCGAGAGTCCGACATCAGAGCTGCGCCCATAGCAACGGTCTGTTCTACATAGCAACGGTCTGTTATACAGAAATAACAGACCGCAGAACGCCGTGATTGACCAATCAGAATCGAGTATTCAACACAGCCGTGTAATAATATTAAATAATATACAATGTAATATGAGGTCAACTCCACAAGTGGTGAACCAACATGTTCACAGACGTTCTGAGTCCTTGTTCCGACTTGAGGAGGCGTTCACGTGGTGTGACCTGTGTGTGTGTGTGTGTGTGTGTGTGTGTGTGTGTGTGTGTGTGTGTGCAGGATTGTGTGTAGCGGAGCCGGTCCAGGTGGTGGTCAGTCTGCCGCTCAGCGTGGACGTCCCGCTGCCGTATCAGGTGGTGAGAGGAGAACAGCTGGAGCTGAAGGGCTCCGTGTACAACATGCAGGACGACAGCGTCATGGTAACCACCACAGACTACTACATATCCCATGATCCTCTGCTCCTCAGAGCGCTAACTCTGGTCTCCTCCTCAGTACTGCGTGACGCTGACGGCCGGCCCGGCGGTTTGCCTGCAGCAGTCCCAGCCGGCTGCGGGGGGGGCCGGGCTTCACTCCACCTCCTGCAGCTGGACCCGTCTGGCTGCGGGGGGGGTCGGGAAGGTGAGCTTCACCGTGCTGGGCCTGGTACCAGGAGAACACACCCTCACCTTCAGCCTGAAGACACGCCAAGGAGGAAGAGACGTCCTGCAGAAGAATCTGAGAGTGGTGGTAGGAACACGACCAGAACCTGGAGATAGAAACACAGTCTGCTTTAGTCTGCTCCTGCACAGAGAAACACAGTCTGCTT